>BGNK01001950.1:12532-39014 GCA_003297005.1 Symbiodinium sp. clade A Y106
GAGGGCGGGGAGGGGGGGGAGCATGTCATTGCGTTCATTCCGTACACTCCGTGCACTACGCGACATCGAGCTATAACACTCTGCACATTCAACAACCTTACAGTCTGCACACACAAGCCCTCTTTTGGCAGGACATTGGCAGGCGGCGGTCAGGTTAGGTCTCTTCCGTCTAGTAAACAGAGCACGTGCGGAAGGCCTTACCTGCCACCAAAGGTGCGACGCCTGCACTCCACAACTCGCAACGGGAGCCCTAAACCTAACACGCGGCCCGAATCAAAGACCCCTCACTCGCTCTCAGAGGACCCGCAAGACAGAGCTCGAGAATCTGATCTTATCCCAATCAGCATCCAGACGCTTCCAGCCCTGGTTCTCGGCCATGGAGAAGTCGAAGCGACTTACTGCATCAGCCACGTTGACCGAACTGCGCCACTCGGGCTTCAAGCTGGCCTCCTCTATGAACAGCCACGCCATTTGCAGCAAGCGGTTCAACTGCTCATCTCTCCCAAAACCTTTCATCAACGCATGTCTCGCAGGTTCGTTGTCTACGAACAGCAAGCAGTGGCGATCCAAATGCTCACGAGCTGCCAACAACGGGAGAATCTGTGCGAGGACTTCCACCATGTGGGTGTACGCACGGCGGGAGCAGAAGTGTCGAGCAAACCAAGCTGGTACAGACCCAGCTGCATAGAACACGCAGCTGCTCACCCGCACCACGACCCCCCAGCCATTTGCAAAGGCCACTCACCTTGTAGCGGTACCCCCCAAGCTCGAAGAAGGCATCCGCATAGATGATGGATCTGCTAGCCACATGGTACTCGACAGCGCGGGGCCTCGCGTTGGCAAAGCAATGTCTTAAAAATGCTATCGACATCTTCAGCGCCGGCCCCAGATGCCAATCCCTTTCCTGAGCTGGGAAGTGAAGTGCCTGTGCACGAGCGTGAAAGGGCTTAATAGCAGCTGCAGACGACTTGCCGAACAAGGACCTAGAGATGAACTGAAGCTTGCCTGCCAACGCCGATGCCTCCCTTGGCGTGAGCTTGTCCTCGAGGAGGATTTGCAGAAGCAATGTGTCCATGCGCTGACGCGCCTCGGCGGTGCACTCGATGACGGCTCTCGACTCTTCCAACCGTAAGGTGACGCCAAGCAGTTGGTGCTGTGGTGCAGGAGGTTTCGCCTTTCTCTCCTTGAATCTTGCCGCAAGATGCTTCCCCAGCTCCTGCACACTTTCAGAGGAGCTGGGCGCCAAGTCGTCGGTCTCAATATCATCCACGAAGTGCAAAGCCGGCGTGAGCAAAAGACACCTCCCCAGCCAGGTCAAAAAGTCAGCAAAGCGGCAATACGACCACACGGACGCGGTACTGCCGAACATCAGCACGTTGTGTCGCCATAGTGTGGGGCCACTTGGCGTCTGCAGCACCGCATACGTCTGCTGCGGGTCCGCTGCAGGTAGCTAGCGGTAGGCGACCTCATGATCCAATCCCCATGTACTCAAAGGACCACCCACACGCCTTCTGATCACTGCAGCAAGCTTCGCAAAGGCTTCAATGTCATGATAAGCTGGGGTGTCAGGCACACCTACAGTACTGTTGGCACCCGACTGTCTCCAGTCCTCTGCTTGCCTGATCTTGGCGCGCCCGTCGGCCCCAACTTGATGCACAGCAAAAGCTACGCAGCACGGCACATGGTGTTCTGGACCGGGGAGAAGGTTGGCGGTGTGCACAAACCCCGGAAGCGGCACTGTCGCCTTGCCCCAACACGCTGGCGCGGCGAAGGGTCCCTCCATGCGTCCGGCCTTCACGTCGACCGCAATTTCAGCAGCCATGGATTCCCACACTGCATCCACTTTGCCCCGCCGAAGCTTGCCGCGAATGTACTCCAAGTTGTCGTTCAAGAACGCATGCATGGGAACCGGGTTGCTATAACGCTGGTCATGCCCGAAGACGCCATCCGAGCCCGGGACTAATGCAGCCAAGGAGCGGGAAACCTTCGGACAGCTCGTCAAAAAGCTAGTATAGCGAGTTGTCTGGCCACTTCAACCTCTGCGCCAAGTACTGGAGCACCGGAACCTGGAGAGAGCAGTTGCGCTCCTTCGACTGATAATCTTTCTGCACATGCTCAGGTCTACCCGCAAACCTCTCATCGACGTCTGGCGCAAGCTCCTCAACCAAGTCGGACATGCCACGCACGACTTCCCTGCGCAGCTGTGGCAAGGCGGGCCGCCAATGCAACCACAACGGCAACCACTGCTCGAGCCCTGGTTCTATTCGCGGCGCCTGCTGCGCCGGGCACGCTCAGGATGCTCGACAGGTCCAGCGCATCCCCAAGCACTGGGACACCAGGTCCTGCTAACAACGGGGCGGACTGCCGCAAGCCGACCATGAAGTCGATAGCATTGCTGCCCCAAGGGTGTCGCTCTTGGGGAATCGCCACATTGACCGGGACCTGTGCGAGGAAAATGCTGAGCACCACGAACCATCTGGCTGCGGAGATGTGCCAACCATTGGCGATAGCTCTATGCCTGGAATGATCAGGAAGTGTCTTTGTCCAACTGCGCGGCAAAGGGTGCAACTGCTCTTTGATGTCAGCCGTGGCCAGCTGCAACTTGCCGTCAGGGTTGACGAACATGTTCTTCTCCTCTCATCATAGTGCCACGGAGCGCATCGGCGATTGTCGCCGGTCCACCTCGTCCGCGTCTGGCCGTCCATCTTTCCCTTACAACTTCGAGGAGCTGGGCGCCCAGCAGGATCCTCGGCCGGTGTGGTCATGCAGCGCAACACTTTACGCTCTTGGGCGATGACTGCAGGTAGTTTGAGATTCCCAACGTCGAGTGTTGAGAGGTCATCGTGACGACATCATTCAAGGTTACAGTTATCACTCTAGTCTGCTTGAACAGGTAACTAACACGACATGTGATGGTTGTTTATCTGCGGCTCTGCAACCTGGAAAGCGCGCATCCGCGACACGCGCACACCCTGGCTGCACGCACCTCCAATGCACCTACCCAGGATGCGCACAGCATCCTGCTGTTGCGTCAGACATAAAGATACTGCAAAAGGTCACTCGTTCTTCGGCTCAGTGACATCCGAACAACACAACAACATTTTACTGCTGCCTAGTACAGGAATTTCTTGCGAAGCAAGTAAATCGACCAACCACGAAGTGTACCCGCGGGAGGCCTTGGTGAGTGGACCATTTCAACTTCACAGGGGCATCGGCCTGATTGCTAAGTGACTGCCACGCCACCCGCGTCCACCATAGACGAGGGCGTGCCACAACTCCAAAATCTGCAGCATCGTGCGTGACAGCGGTAGCCGACAGACGACGCTCGAAATCCTTGACATCGGCCTTTGCCGGAGGGACCACACGTTCTCCACTCATGCTCCAGCTCCCGCACCAACTCGGCGAAGCGCACAAACTTGGATCCTTCCACGCAGTGGCTCCCCGGGGCATCGCTGCGCATGCGGCTGTAGTCATGGCACGGGGGTCCCGTGCGTTTCAATAAGCGCGCTTGTCGGGATCGATGAAGGCCAGGCGGTCGATGGCCCCCGCCCAGTCCTGGTCAACGTCCCCCCTCTGTGATCAGCATGCGGGAAGTGTCGCCGGGTAAGTGAACACAGCTCCGAGTCCGTCTCCCATAACATAACATGCCACCTCCAGCCTCTTTCTGCGCAAAGCTCTTGACAAACAATTGCCGCGGACGCGATGCCATCGAACAAGCTCAAGAGGATGAGGTCGGGCCGGTGGTTGTTCTCCACGAGCTTAATCTTCGTGTCCACAGCCAACATGAGCGTCACCCGCTTCTGCGGCTGTGAAGATGCACCATCGGCACTCCACTTCTTTCCCTGCAACTGTACACTTGCTGCAGCGCCAACACTCGCTGTCTCTGAGGGCGCCAACCAGGCAGGGTCGGGTCCGCCGATCAAAGCCGTTTTGACGGGCGGCCCGTGCTGTCCCTATTCACGGGCCGCATCCCGAAAAAGAGTTCTGATTGTCGTAGCGATCGTAGGGCTCCGACCGGCGATCCTCCCATTTCTTGTCATTCCAGCGCTGGCTCCAGCGCTGCTCGTACCGCTTGCCCTTTCCGACGGCCCTTGCCTTTGTCATGATAACGCCCTGTCACCAAGCTTTATCCGCTTTCCACTGCCTTTCCTCGATGATCTGGCTGACCATGGCTCCGAAGTCTACGTGCGACCGAAGCTGAAACGCGATTCTCCAAGCAGTCATGTCCCGGTACATGCGCAGTTGCTCCAAGCGCTGAGGTCGAGCCCGAACCTGCTTGTCCCACCAATCAAAATAACGATCAATGGCAGACTCTGTCCCGTACGCGACAAGGATCAACAAGAAGCGAATGGAC
This sequence comes from Symbiodinium sp. clade A Y106, assembly GCA_003297005.1. Taxonomy (NCBI): domain Eukaryota; class Dinophyceae; order Suessiales; family Symbiodiniaceae; genus Symbiodinium; species Symbiodinium sp. clade A. The sequence continues at coordinate 16,887 of BGNK01001950.1, forward strand.
TCCAGGCAATCAAGAAATGCGAGAGTGCCTTTGGGGTGCCACGGCGCATCGGGCTTTGCTTCCAACTGGTTGTCATCGTTCAGAGTAAGCGCTGTACTAACTGCCTTGGCTTTCTTGCGAGCAGCTGACAACGGGTTGGGCTGCCGAGCTCTGTTGAAAAAGCGACACTGAACCACCTCATGCAAGCCGACTCGTTCAGGACCCGAGCCACTATCGTCTCTGCTCCCCGATAGCAAATCTTGTGGAAAGCGACGCTTCTCGCCTCCAATAATCACACTCTCGTACTTGAGGATCTGCCCACGCCAATCACCGGCTGGCAACTCTTTTGCGGACTTGCCCTGTGTGGAACCATTGGCATCAGGCGCCGCTGGCTTCGCTGCCGAAGAGGTACCTTCTGGCATTGCCTCCACGCGAAACGGAACTTGGCCCTAGCAACGAGGAGCTCCAGTGCAGAGGGTTTGCAATGACTGTCAACGACTCGTCAACTTTGAACGGCTTCCCTATAACGGTCTCATGCATCGAGCTCTTCCACCTTCTCGGCCAGGGACGCCATGACCGCCGCAGACAGGATGTCGCGCACCGTGAGGTACTGCTGCAGCTGACCTGAGACGCCCGCGTCCTCGAGGATCTTCTTGAAGTCAGGCGACAGCATTGCCATTACGAGGCTTCGGTTTGATCGGCTTATGCGCTCAAAACAGAAAGCATTCCGCGGCAGAAGCTACTCACAGTCGGACGCAAGCACACAGTGACCTGCACAACGCGCAACACTTCTTCTGCAGCGGACGAGGTACCTCGCATCACCTAGCAGACCTAGCACGCTCACAGCTCCTGGGTGCAAGCACTGGCGGATGCATGCATTCACACTACCAACTGCAACACTTCCCACCTGCAAGACTCACACGCACTGCGCTTTATTAACCGCTGCAAACGCCTCGGCTGCACACGACACGGCGCCAGCAATGCGCCCAAGTTCATAGCATCGGAGTACCTAGCAGGATGCCTCACTATGCGGGATTCTAGTGGGCTCGTGCGGCCTCACTCCGTATCCGAGCTCGATGAAGACGACGTCGCCGAGCCACTGTCCTCTGAGTCAGACGACGCACTGCTACGCCTGCTTTCTTGCGGGAGCACTTCCGACACTTGTTCGCACAAGGCTCGTCTCCCCTTGTGAAGTTGGCCCCACCGCGCACCATCCACACTTGGTGCGCCGCATCGCAGGCAAGGCGGTACTCTCTTCTGGATCTCGTAGGTGTGCACTTTTGCCGATGACAAGTGCAGGACGAATCTGCAAGCGTTCCACCGCTGCGGCAAGCTGTTCAATCTTGGCCAGGAGTTCCGCAGAGCTCGTCGCCTTCGAAGCATCAGCGGGCCCGGCCAACTGGCGCGCAGTGACACCGCTGCGCTCACTGGGCGACATGCGCTCGGTCATGGTCTTGAACTCGACCGCCGCTGCATCCCACATAACGCTCCACTGAGCGTCCACCCCAACGTCCCAGCAGCATGATTGTGCCAAGAACTGGGCGCCGCTGACGCGTAACACGCGGCCCCCGAAACGCTGCACCATGCCAATGATGCCTTCGCGCGTCAGCGGGATGCCACTCGCACTGACAACACTGTGAATCACTGCAATCACCTCTGCTTTGGTCATGGCCTCACCATCGCTACCACTGAAGAGCGGCTCCTCGGGGTTCTTAGGCTTGATCTTTTCGAAGGCCACTGCCGCATGGTATGGGCGTAATAAGCGTAGTGGAAGTACGTCGCAAGTGCAACGGTGCGTCCGGGCAACTGAAGAGCCGATCTGATCCACTTTGCTGCGCTGCAAAGTCAATGATACCCGCGCTGCTCGTCACGGTTCACTTCGAAGTGCTTGGTCAGCAAGGCGACCAACTCCAGCTCCCTCATCAAGAACCATGAACCTAGAAGAACCATGCATGACGATCGCAGGGCAACCATCGAAGCCACGGCCTGATCCTCCGGCAGCTTCAGATCTTCTAGACGAAAGGCATCTTTGAAGCTCGTGACCCCCAAGCCTCTCTCCAGGCTACGCTGTGCATCTAATGGCGATCTCAACCTCTGCCGGCACCGTGCACTTCAACTGGAGGATATGTTCGCGGCGGGCTCGGCAGAAATATTGCTTGCCACTGCGGTAGCCCCCCGCTTTGAAAGACACAGCGACCTTCTCAACGACATCGGGGCACAAGGGCAGCGGAGCAATCTGCCACGCCTGACAAAAACGCGACAAAAGGTCTTCCACCTGTGGCATCCTGGGGGCCAATGTTGCTTCTGGCCCCTAGCGTGGCTGCCCGACGCAAAGGGTGAGCCGAGGCCAGGGCACGGCCAGGGTTTCCTCCTCCAGGGGGGTGGGGTACCGGCAAATCCGTCCTCCTTGGACGCTTGCACCGATTAGTTTCCTGGCTCGCGGCACGTGCGGCCGTGACGGCAGGTTCACCTAACGCGGTGATAAGCGCTGCTTCTAGCGCCGACAAGAGCTCGGGCGGCTCGCTGCGCTGTTGCCACAGGCATTTTTGGGCCACGGAGATTGAAGTGATCCCCTTCAATTCAAATTCAACCAAGATCGTAGGATCCGATCCGGAATCACAAGCACAGCTTGCGCAAGCCCCGCAAAGTTGTCGGAATACGCCGTGGGGTAACTACGCGTCAGGAGACTAGAGTGACTAGATAGCCATCGCGACAACGACAAGAATTCAAGCACAACTTCAGTGTCCCTTGCAACGACAATTCCCTCAGCGCTACCAAACACAAGGCAACATGTCGCTCTGCATTTCTTTTCTTGCCTGAGTCATGCAGAGGAACTTCGATGGGTCTTGCACAAACACGACCTCGAAGATGTTGAAGTTGAAGATGCCCACCGCGAACGGACGCTGCAGGCTGATCTCGTAGTCTGTCAGCATCCATCCGTAGACGCAATGCACACGGCCACTGATGCATCCAACATCGCAAGCACGGGCGCAGAAGCCATGTTTTGAAAAGGAGGCATGCTCTTTGCGTATGCTCAAGCTCGAGCACGCAAGCTGCAGATTCGCACAGAGTTCATGCTCGAGCATGTCACTGCGTACACTCCGTGCACTACGCGGCAAGCAGGCAAGCAAGCCAGGGAGTGAGAGAGAGCCAGAGAGAGAGACAGAGAAAGACCGAGAAATTTTTGGCTCAAGGTGCCTACATCGTCTTCGTCGACCAGGACGTCTTCGCGCTCTCAAAGGGGGGAGCCGTGGCAGTGACTCTCCCTCCCTCTTCCTGTGCCGTCGAGGGGGGAGTCGATCTGCCCCTTCCTCCTTAGAGTAAACTAGCCGTTTCCGCAGGGTAGCCTGCCGCCATTCAAGGTCACCGGCAAGCTCGCAAGCACTTTGTCAAAGAGGGGGACTTCGGGATTGCAAGAGCTTCAAAGTGAGGGACTCTGCGGGGGAAGCGACCCACTTCTTCTGCGTCCTCGTGCAAAGGCTGTCGGGGGACCTGCTACTGAGGTACTTATACACTGGGCGGGGGATTACCTCAGGTACAAGTCTGAGCAAGTGGCACGGGCGACAAGATAGTCCAGTTTGCCCACATCGACTTCTAAGACATGGCAGAGAATGCGGAGGCCTACGTATGCCGTATATGCCGCGTGGGGAAGGGTAAGTGCCTTCCTGGAATGCGAGAAAACCACGTTCGCCAAGACAGCCGTTGCCGCCTACATGGTCTGGAACAGAGACACCATCCACCGGCGCAGAGGGGAGAACGAGTAAGCCGGACAACCGAAAATCTGGTGAAGATCCAGTGTGATGGGGTAGCGGTCGGAGATACCGCGACGTGGCACCGCCTCATCGAGAAGTTTGTGCCCGTGGAAACCACCTGGCTTAGTCGACCCCTNCTGGTGAAGATCCAGTGTGATGGGGTAGCGGTCGGAGATACCGCGACGTGGCACCGCCTCATCGAGAAGTTTGTGCCCGTGGAAACCACCTGGCTTAGTCGACCCCTCCTACTACAAAAGGGGGGAAGCGGGGGGGAGGACGACACGTTCTTTGACGTCAGTTTGGGTCGCAACTACACCAGCGCAGAGGGCCTCGAGAGCTGCGCGAAGCCCGGGACATGGACAGCCTCCAGACCAAGGCCAAAGCACTCCTCGAACTTTACCGTAGACGGGGGCGACACCCTCGCAAGCTGATCATGAACTTAGCGTACGACCCTTTCAGCNGCCTCCAGACCAAGGCCAAAGCACTCCTCGAACTTTACCGTAGACGGGGGCGACACCCTCGCAAGCTGATCATGAACTTAGCGTACGACCCTTTCAGCGCCGAGCCCTTATGGGAGGAATCAGTGGCACGCTGGGGGGAACAGGCTATGGAACTACAGGGACCACACAGTAACCAGACAGCGCTCGCCTTCTGGAACGTGGCGGGGGATATCAAGGCAGTCACACCACCTCTGCCAAGTTCACCACGAACGGACGAGGGAGCATCCTCCGACAGCACCAGCGACGAGGAAAGCAACAACACCAACGTTGACACTACTGCGGGAGATGTGAACCTGGGAGCCAGAGCGCCAGTCACACCGGAGTGGCCACGACGCCGGGGCAATGCAGCATCCAGTTCCCGGATATGGGGGACATGGCTGCGGATCCCCACGTATACCGGGGAAGGTGGAAACCAGCTTGGAAGGTCAAAAGCAAGTTACAATGGCGTGCCAAAAGGCAAAGACGGTGACAGCATGCGGCAAGGGCAAGGCAACAACGCGGACCCCAGTGAGAGACACAGTGAGCTGGCTAAAAAGCAAATTCATCCGTCGACTGCATAACGGGGGAAGGGCCTGCCTTTCAACTGTGTTGTTTTGCCTTGGTTAAGGGCTGTTTGTTNCCCAGTGAGAGACACAGTGAGCTGGCTAAAAAGCAAATTCATCCGTCGACTGCATAACGGGGGAAGGGCCTGCCTTTCAACTGTGTTGTTTTGCCTTGGTTAAGGGCTGTTTGTTTGACATGAGATGGGGGGATCGCAGGACCTTCTTCTCTTCTGAAATCGTTCGTATCCCAGCACCGGGGGATCACATGCATGTCTTGGACTATGACTTTGTAACATACCCTCAGGCCTGTCATAAGGGGGAAGTGAAGCAAGTTTGACTTCACGTGTACTATAGCCTGCTTCGGCAGATGTCATCGCCAATCGTCTACTCCTCCTAGGTTTGTGGCCGACTGGCAACGCCTGGACCCAAACTTTTTGAGGCCATATGGCCAAGACTTTCCACTCCGCCTGCCATACTCGCTGATAATTCACATGCGCAGCTTTTCTGGGGGATGCCAATTCATCCGGTGTAATATTTTGTGTCCCCTTTTCAGTTGAGATACTTAGCCTCATGCCAGGGGGATTTCAACATGAATCTGTCCCCACCGTACCTCTTGCAAACACCCCTGATGTAGCTGTAGACATCAGGGGGAGAGTTGTAAATGCAAGTGGCAGTGTTCTATGATCTTCTCATTGGTCCTTTTACTGATTGCTGTCGTTTGGCAATATCACAGAACACTTGGGGGAGGACATATGTAGCAGTCTTTAAGGCTTTAGCCCAACGGATGCCCTACACGCGTTCTTCACTCCCCGAAACCCCATCAAGAAGCATTGGGTGGGCTTGAAGCCCGGGGACGGGCTGACCCGTCCCCACGCCCAGGAGAGAGAGAGAGAGAGAGACTGAGAAAACGAGAAAGAAACAGAGAGAAAGAGAGAAGTGAGAAGTCGGGGAACAGCACACATAGCCTTTCTTTGTTTTTTTTATGAATCGTCGCTCCGCCACTATTGCTGTGCTGTTCTCACCTCCGTCAAAAACCCCCGAACACGGGGGTGCCCCGTCGGCGGGGGGCGTATCGCAAGCTCCCCATGCCCCGGAGAAAGAAGGGAGAGAGGGAGAGAGAGACAGAGAGACTGAGAAGCGAAAATTATAAGATCCAAAACGGGTCTGGGAACGGTCGCATTACGGGTATGAGAAGGTCAGGAGTATCGGTGGCCTCCGTGCGCAAGTTCTAAAATCTCATTCCTTGAACTATATCAGTCTCCTCGCTTCTCTCTCTCTCTCTGTCTATCTGTCTGTCTGTCGCTCTGTCTCTCTGTCTCTCTGTCTGTCTGTCTGTCTCTGTGTCCGTCCGTCCGTCCGTCCGTCCGTCTCTCTGTCTCTCTGTCTCTCTGTCTCTCTGTCTCTCTGTCTCTCTGTCTCTCTGTCTCTCTGTCTCTCTGTGTCTCTGTGTCTCCGTGTCTCTGTCTGTCTGTGTCTCTGTGCCTCTGTGCCTCTGTGTCTCTGTATGTCTGTCTCTGTGTCTCTGTGTCACTATGTCTCTGTGTCTGTCTCTCTGTGTCGCTTGCTCTCTCTCTCTCTCTCTGTCTCTCTCGCTCTCCCTCGATCTCTCTGTCTTTCACTTTAACTCTCTCTCTCTCTCCCTCTCTCGCTCTCTCTTCGTCTTTCTCTCTCTCTCTCTCTGTCTGACAAAAGCAGGTCACAGGAAATGCTGCATGTTAGGTCCGCTTCACTGAAGAGTCTCTCGGAAGCTCTGCTGCTACGAACAAGAGAAGCATGACTTTTCTTCGAACGTCCGCACTCTACACGGTCATGTATAATTTCATTGTATGCATCACAAATGCATTGTCAATATGCTGACCCTCTCAGGTTGGGCAGTCGAGGGACTCCAGGTTGGGCACTCCAGTGAAAACACGCGTGGGCCAACCACTAAATGCCGTCACAAACACCCTAGACGGCAAAGGGTCTTCGAGAACGGCCGCTAAAACCACGATCAGTATTGCACCCACCAATCGTCTTTCCAACCCTGCACACTGTAGTTTTCAACTATGAAGCCAACCGCAAGGACCCAGGATCTGTTTTAGCAAAAACTCAGCGGCCACCCTCCCACCACCCTTCCGGGAGTTGTTCTACCAAGAACGCTGCAGGCCCTGCACCTGTGACATGTCACGAATCACTCGTATTGCTGAGCCAAATACAACGGCGCAGGTCTGACCTAGACTGTCCTAGCAGTAGCAGCTCGTAACACGAGTGTGCAGACGCTTCGGCCGGGTTGTGCAACCTGAAGTGGGAGGAACATTGGTCGCTCAAGGCCTCACTTCACGCGCTTGTAGCGGTTTGCGGAACAAGGTTGACTGTCAGAGCTTAGTGTTTCGATTCTTGGGATTTGCTGGCGAGGTAATGTCCTTCCAACTGCTGCGGTTTCCCCTTCTGGGAAACCTCTCGTTGCCCATCTCCATCCATCTCCCACATCGATGAAACACTGATATATGTTGGTCTGACTGATCCCAGTACAAAGCGGAATTGCCAATTGACCTGAAAGCTGCGTTGCTGTTCACGCCTGGTTCTGAATGTTTGAAAGTCTTGCATTTCTCGAAGTTACGTAAATTCCACATTATAAAGAATCCATACTGCTCCGTATTCTGCCGCTATTCTAAATGTTCTGCTGAATCATAAGTTCCGTACTGTACGGGCCATTTGCATGGCAGGTGCGTCACGAAAGTCTGCCACAGTGGTGGTACGTAGGCTCGGAGCAACGCAGGCAATCGCTGGTTTTCGCTGCAGTTTTTGTGCAACCAGGATCCTCCCTGGAGTTCCGCACAAACAAGGGCAAGATCTTCCGCCATGTCGCCGGTTGGGGAAGTGGGGAGGCCTGAACGCCCTTACCAGTTCTCTCTGCAGTGCTATCTCGATGAGCGCAGGAAGAAGACATGGTGTGCTTCAAAGCAAAGTTGGGTGCCGAGTGTCTGGGAACATGTTCTGCGCAGAAAGCATTTCAGCTATCTTGGTTCCAGGACAGTTGCAAGATGGTACGCGCATATACATAATGCACATGGGGATGGATTGGGTTGGATGGCTTGCAGGCCTGGGAAGTGCATTACGCGCTTGCTCTTGCATGATGGCGAGCTCCGAGGCCTGCAGAGAGCCAGTTGTCCACGAGGGACCATAGCTGTAGAGATGCCACGCAATCCGAGTTTCAGGTGTCGTCGACGAAGATTGCCACGTGGCGGAGGTCTGGTCAGACCCCAGGTCGGCCCTCGGACGTAGTCGATTTGTTGCAGGGCACGGAACTGGAGATGTTCATGGCCTACTGGACTCAGGCACGGCCCACAATGAAATGCTCCTAAGTATGAACAAGTTGGTGCTTCAGGAAGATGGACATGGAAGCAGCGGAATGCGAGAGGTCAAATGCCCGAAAGGCCACGCCATGCGACAGGACGTCGAAATTATCCTGTTTGCCAACATGTGATGGCGGAATCAAACTCATTTGGCAGGACTGGTCCCGGGTCCGTTCCCCAGGATCAAGCTTTGCTCGGCTTTGACCTACATAGACTCTCGACACTCAGACCGGGCACATTTGTGACGAATGTTCACGGCGGGGAACAGCTGCTCGCTGCGGAGGAGGTGCGAGCGAATGAGCGGATAAGACAGACACAACATCTTAACTAGCCAATGCAGCAAGACCTGCATCCACATGGTTTTGTTTATTTTTGAAACCTGTTTTGTCGGTCATGGTTTCGAGTGAAACGAGTGACGACGAGTGACCACGAGCCCGACCCCTTTCAATAGGATTCGGAGTTCTATGGCGAGGATTCGCTAGTCTGCCATGCTCTGCCAAGCTCATGCGGCTGGCTGAAGCCATGCAAAGTGGTACTCCCCTTGTCGAGCTAGTGGACGCAGGTTGGCTACAAGCAAGACTTAAGTTTGCGAGTGCCAGGACAGCTGCGACCCAGCATGGAGTTACAAATCCAAAAGATTCCATGCAGCCAAGGCAAGCAAGGACATGGGCAGTAGCACCCACGAGAAACCGAAGTGGCAAGATGGCAGGCTGCTGGCATGTGGACGAAACCCCAGAACTGCCTCTCTGCTATGACCGTAGATTCCCGCAAAGGGCGCCTGTGTTTTGTTCTATGCAGGCTGTGACTACGATCTCTGCGAGATTTGCTACAAGCATCATGCTGAGGGCTGGGCTTCGGCAGTACGGAAGAGGCTGTGTGCAAAACTTTTCGCAGTCGCTCCTTGTAACGGTGAGCGATTTGCAGGGGTTTCGCCAGTCGAGATGCAGCCATGACCTTTGCCAGCCGCAACGGAGCCATCTGGCCGCAACGGGCACGCGACGAGACGCGACGGGGCTCGAGCTAGGCTCGCCTTGGCCTTGGCCTTAGGCACCGCTTGGTGGTGTGCTCCTCCTGGGTCCTTTACGCTTGGAGGTGGAGGCTGGAAGGTGCCACATGCATGCACTGAGAGCCTGCGAGAGCCCAGCACGAGGATCACCCCTGGCTGGATGGCTGGAGAGAGCTCCGTGAGGCCTGCAACGGGGCAGGAAGCACGCTTGCCATGCAGTGGGACATTCCACGAGGCGTCCACGGGATGGTGCAGGCAGCTACGAAGTCTCTTCCGACAGGCGGCCCATGCGGCCCGCGAGAGAACAGTCGCCTCAGTCTTTGCAGATTGGAACATGTAGCGGCTGTAGCGCGAGCTCCTTTGGAGGCGCGTGGGCTCAGTCCGGGCCCAATCTTGCCGACTGCCGGAATCCAAGCAAACCGGGACTAGTTGCAGATGCCCTCACGAGGGACGTTTTCCTAGCAGCAGCCTAGCGTTCGTTTCAGGACAGGACAGGCGCTGCTGCTGCCTGCTCCTCAGATTGGACATATTATGGATATCGTCCGCAGTTGTTTTTCCTATTGCCTCGTTTGTTGCCGGGATTGTGGGGCGATGGTAGGCGAGTTCTATCCAAAAGGTTTGTTCCAGCACGCATATGTACACGAAGAGCACAAGTTTTGCTTAATTTTGCACAAAGCCACGTAAAGGGTCTGTTTATGTCAACCACAGCCTGCTACGGAAGACGAAAGAAGGGAGCGCGGAAAGGAATGCAGCAATGCTTAATCTCAATCTTTTCGGGGGGATGTCCGCATCCAAGTACGTGTCGTTCATACCCGGTTGACTTCCACAGTCTCCGTTATTTATTCATTCCGCCTCTGTCTGTCTGTCTGCCTGTCTGTCTGCCTGGCTGCCTGGCTGGCTGCCTGGCTGGCTGCCTGCCTGCCTTGCTCTCTCTCGCTCGCCATCTCTCTATCTCTCTCTCTCGCTCGCTCGCTCGCTCGCTCTCTCTCTCTCTCTCTAGCTCTCTCTTTCTCTCGCTGCCTCTCCTTACTTAAGCACCACGGCTCGAGATCGCGCTCAAGCAGATGAGCCCGAGCTAGGATGCTTTGGTGTCATGGACATCGGTACTCTGCTTATGTCCCTGTACGAGAGCACCTCGATCGAGATCGTCGGAACGCTTTTATCCTTTCCCTGCGCGAACGCATCACCGTAAAAAAGACCCTGGGAAGTGGAACAGCAGACACAGAGGAAAAAAAGAGGCATGAGTTTTCTTCGAGCTCGCTAGACTCCCCACAACGGGGAGACCCAGCGGCAGATGGGAGGAAGACCCGGACGAAGGAAGGTCCTCGACTGGCGGAGAGATCCGGCAGTTGGGAGTGAAAAAGACATTCCAGCCGGGAGGGTCGGGCTTTTTTTGGCACACCGCTTTCCCACGCAGAAGGATCACGATACCGGAGCCTTGACCGCCATCCCGCTCACAAAACCAGAACAGAGAACAGGTGCAGTACGGGAGAACTGGTGGAAACAACACCCCAAGGACAGGGGCCAAGGATTCAGGCACAGGGGGGAAAAGGCACTAACAAATTATACCCCAAACGGGAGAACAGCTGGGTGCCGAAGCTAGGAGGCACATCAGGAGACATGCTCGTTGTGTCCACAGGTTGGTTGCAGTCCGTGTGTGGGTACAAAGCCCCGCTAGCGACTGTGAAATGGTTTCCGCTTCATGTTGGGCATGTCCACCGAGTGGAGGCAACAGGGCGTGTCCGCTGGGATGTCATTGCGATGTGGTTTTCGGAAATATCCTCATTCGACGTTACTGAATGCTGTTGCACCTCCGTCTCCCTCCTGGCCTTATGTTCTGTGAAAGAGGAAGGGGCAGAGTGCAGGCCCCCAACCGATCTCCGGCTGGGCTTATCGTAGATGTTCGTCGAGGAACGCGAATCAGGTTGGGGAAGCCTTGCACGACACTTGCAAAGCATTGCAAAGCCAAATTCAGACGCCACTGATTCATCACTGCCGCCAGGGCATGGGGGCCGCAGGAGAGCTTGGCCATGTGCGAGAAGGCCCGGGCCGCAGGAGCCGCAGGAGTGGTTGTCTTCAAGTTCGCTTCGCCGTCGAGTCGTTTCCGAGCCCAGGCCGCTGCGGATGCAGGAGAGTTCAATGTTTCCGAGTGGGCCACGAACAGCAGCTCAGTGAAGGGGATGCTGTCCTGGGCAAGGAGGAGCTCCGTGAACCGCTGGGTGCCCTAAAAGTCTCAGAAACTCTCAAAAGCCGAATTCACCTCCAGGACTGGCCCTTTAGTGTGGAGAGTGCTGTCCTTGCTGGATTGGCGAAGGCCGGATTTGCTAGCCAGCCAACATGACATATCCCGAGCAACAAAGATCCTACATACATTCATCGCGCGTTGAGGCTCTCCGTAGTTCCTTACAAGCAGCATGGCTTGCTATCGCAGCTTGTTTATGACTGGGCGCAGAAATGACACTTTCCAGCTGTAGCATTGGTTGCCAGAGCCGTGCAATAGAAAGCCGGAATCTTCAACTCGCTTTGTTTACTGTAACTTGGTGGTGTTTTGGCACGGACCGATGGACTTCGACGATCTGGAGGAGCCTCTTGTCAAGCACCATGGACAGTGGCCCCAGCCTTGGACGCTCCGCCTACAGCTCAGGCAAGAAATCGCGACTGCATCCAATCAGCGGGCCCTTCGCAGTGAGCCGGACTTGGATCTTGGGGAGGTGTGCCTTGAATGCGCAAATTGATGTCAAAGCTCTTGATCCAGTCCATCTTGTCAGGATGATGAGGATGATGTCGATCTCCAGCAGCCAACGCTGGAAGCTTTGACTCGCCTCGTTCTCCAGGATGCCGATTGCTATGCTGCTATGCACTTTCTGCATCCTGCTTCATTCGGTTTTTCACTGCAGGAGCGAGAGAAGCGGAAACGGGCCGAGAAGGCGCTGAAGAAGGTGGCCAACCGGGTGCAGCAACTGCAGAGCAGGCCAGGGGGGGACTCTGCATCTCTGCATGTGCGTTGCAATTAGGCAACTTTTGGCAACTTGGCCATCGGACCGCACTCGATTTCATGCGTTCCTTGTCACGATGCGCGGCATGCAACTCAGAAACAATGCCAACATGTGTCAACAGGCAACACGTGGAAAACTGCAATAAACCGACCACGACGCCCGAAGCTTTCCTTCAACCTTCATGGGTGTCTCGGATGAAGCTTCTGTTCATTCAGACGCAGCTTAATCGGGTGAACAGTACTATGGGCGCAAGTGCACAGACAGAAGATACGGTCAAGAGCATTCCCTGCCATTCATGGAGATTGGATACCGATGCTTCGAGAAGAATGCAGAATGAAAAGACAAGCCAGCAAGAACCGCACACATGCTGAGTCAATCCAGCTGATTCTGGCTGCGTTTTGTGTTACTGATCAGGCTGGAGGACAAGTCTGGGATTTGGTCTCTGGGAACCCGCCATCCGCAAATCCATCCAAGCTCCTTTGCACCCTGACCCTTCATCTCTTTCCTGGGTTTCACAGTCGGGCACCTAAGGTGCGTATGTGGCTCCTGGAGCCTCAATCATTGGGACGGTTACTCTGAGGAAAGATGCGAGTGTGTGGTTTAATTGCACCCTGCGAGGCCTGGTCACGAAGTGGAACTGTTCAAGTGGCTGCCGCGAATTCATGTCTGCGTCTCTGCCTTCCCTGAGGAGACAATGAAGTAATCACCATCGGCGAAGGCTCTGATATTCAGGCCCCACACCTTGCCGTTTCAGTTCCAGCACCAGGTTTACCACTTGGCACGCTGCTGTCTCGGCATACTTTTACATCTTACAGTGAGACAGTCTGCAAAGACTACGGTGCACAATTTGAGATCAGCTCCCTGAAAGGACAACTCGGTTCTGCACTGCGATCCTGGCAAGCCTTTGGTCGTAGGGAGGAATTGCCTGGTCGGACATCAGGCGGCAATGCAAGCTGTGTAGCACGGGCAGTGTGTTCTGCAGACATGCGGTGTGCAAGCTTGCATCTGGTAGTCTGGCCTTGTTTCTTCACCAGACATGTGCAACTTCACACAGAGACGAAGGTGGTGCATACTCAAGCCTTGGGCATTCTTGGGACCGCATGCGCACATCCGCCTTTTTCTACAGTCAAACTGCTGACTCTTCCTTGAAGTTGGCTTTGCTGCTACGAAACTCGACGAGGCTGCTGTGCAGTTGGTCGGATCGATGTCTATGCGCATAGGCTGCATAATTTAGGCACCACCGTCGGAGACGGAAGCCGACCGGTCAAGCCCTTGCTGACAGGTTTGCCTACATGGATGCCGAATAGGGGAGAACTGCCTGATTGGAATGCGGACCACAATCTTGGACAACGTCGCGCTGTCCTCAAGTCTTGGCGTTATAGTTATGATGCAGATGTTCGCCGACCATAATACCAGTAGAGCTCCATGATGCTCGAGGTTATTGGCAGGAACTGCTTCGTTGCTGCAGGCCAGGTGCTTTATGGCTGACACCGCGTAACTTGCCGTGCTTTTTCTCGAAGTCGCCTTTGGCAGAGTCTTAGACTGTCTCTGACTGCTTGCAAGGCTCCTTCATTGGCGAGGGGAGAAGCTTTCCAGACAATTCTCTCATTGGTGGAAACCCTGCGAAGCGGCCTGGTCCTCAGTGGGGTTGCAGTCGGCATCCTCATCACATCCTCATCGTCCTCATCACTTCGTTCGTTCAAACAAACAAAGGAGAAGACGGCCCAGACTTGAGCAGCTAAGAAGTTTCACTTGCAGGCCGAGCTTTCCGAACCTTGAAGCGACCTAGGGACCTAGTGCACGCAGCAATCACACACGCCCTTCAGCCTTCGGAAGTGCTTTATGCTGCCTTGCGAAGTTTGAAGCCGAGCAGCACCAGGACGGCAGCTGCCGGAGTCGAGGTTTACGCATTTCGTTACTCCGGCATGAGACGGATCTCAGAGAGAGTCTTCCATTCCGTCCCCATCTACATTCCACAGCCCTCGTGCCATCGATCCATCCACCACCCACCGTCTATCGACCTGTTCCATGCATATACCGTGGTGCACGCAGTTGAATTTCTGAACGCTGAAAGTCGGCCACCAGGATAGCAGATTTGGAAACAGACCCGGCGAAGATGGCGGCGGTCATGAATGCAGCAAGCAGCAGCGGGCTCAGATCTGGTAGCCGGCAGCAGATCTGGCTCAGCCTTAAGAGCTGTTCCACAGCGGCAGATAGAAGGAAGCTACTTGTAGTTCCATTTTTCAGCTCAGCCAGCAGGAGACAGGCACAACCAGGGTAGATTGGTCTCCGCAGCAGTGCCCCTTATGCACAGGCCGTGCTGCGCAATCCTCGTCTGATCCAAGGGCCAGGACTATGACGACGTGCGGTTCGTTTAGGTGTGGGGTTTTCAAAGCATTTTTCGACGTTCTGATTTACATACGGTTGTCGGATAGGATGTAGATACGATTTGCAATGCGATTTGCGAAGACGGTTGGGTTGGGCGGGGCCGGGCTGCGCGGGGCTGGGCCGGGAAAACGCATCCAGAAACCGTATCAGAAAGCGTATACCTGACAGTATTGGGCAGCATGTCTTCAACCCGGAACATGTTTGTGTGCGTTTAAAGCTGCTAGAGATGTGATGCGCCCAGGCTACGTGGAGAACAAGGAGCGGTATACGAAAGACTTGCACCCTTTCGACGATGTAGCTGGGTAAAAAGATGTCGCGTACTTGCTGCATGTACTGCCTGCTTTGCACAGCAGCCGGTGCTTTGCAGTGGATGCTGGCACCCGTTCTCCCCGTGTCAGGAACTTGTCGAGCTCCCTTTGTGCTGCTTGGCATTGCTTGGCTTGCATCTTGCAGCTTGCACTGAGAGATGGTGTTGGCCTCCAAAGGTCGGCTCTTGCATCATCATCCGGCTTCGAACTGAGACTCTCAGGGTCCAGCGTCGGCCCCAAGGCCTACAGATCCTACAGTGCGTGCAGTAGAGGTCAGCCTGTGATGCTTGGCAGCCAGTCATGCCCTCAAGAGCCTGATCAAGGGGATTCAAGGACTCAAGGGGCAGAGCTCCGTTCAATTCTCTTCAGCTGTGGCCGTTGATCAGAGGTTCTCACCGGTGCGGTTTTCAATTTGGTCAATGGAGACAAGCACGAGGCCGTTTTCGGGTTTGGCCTTTACTTGCTCTCGCCCGATTCGATTTTCCCGATCGAGGTTGAGCGGGAGTCCCATTTCCTGTACTTCCTGTGCAGCTGGACCTTCGGATGCTCTGGACGCCTTCCGTTGGCGTGCGACCCTCGCCCGGTGCCGGCAGAGCGGCAGGACGCAGTTGTCCGCGGGTCCAAGGCGCTCGGTGATTTTGGGCCTAATGCTTGCCGCTGTGGTGCAGGGTGTGGCCAGAGCGACCCTTGCCTGTTGGGACGTGCTTGTGGATAATTTGGAGAGTTGTGTCGCATGAGAATGAAAGGTGATTGGCGATGGTGTCAAGAAGGCTGGGATGAAGTGTGCTGCTGTTTCAAGCTGCGGAGTTTGAACTCGGCCCTCAGGAGATGCGGAACAGGCAGAACAGCGAAATGCGTGCAGCGATGTTCGAGCATCTGCTCGCGCAGGACCAGGCCTCAAGAAGTTCGGAAAGGGACCACAAGCCGAGCCGACGAGAGCTTGTTGGCATGTGTGGGAACTCCACAAGAGAGCAGTGGACTGAAGTCGAGACGCTCGAAGCGTGTCGTGCCTGACAGAAGTGGAGTGGGACAAAGCCCAAAACCAAAACGCAGAGCTGTCAGATGCGGTCAGGCTCTATACGACACCTTACGGCAGCGTGACCTGGTCCGAAAGGTGGAGCTGAGGGCGCTCAGCGAGGTGCCCCCTAAATTGGATAGTTCCGTGTTGTTGCAAGCTCACCGGAAGCATGACCTGACTAAACAGGTTGTCGCGATTGCACGGTCATCTAGTCGACATGCCCAGAATGATCCCAGTGGAGGTGACGGAGTGGGTATGGGGAATGACCGCGGATACCGCTTGGCCCTCGAACAAATTCTGGGCAATGCGGCGTTACGAAAGCATCTTTGATCAGGTCAAGCTTGTCACTCAGATGATCTTTCTTTTTGCAATTTCGCCGTTGATGACGTCCGCGGCCAAGTCTCGCAATGTTGTCACGTCGTAGCTGCGTGCCGAAGGCTTCTGTACAGGAGGAAGTGGCAGGACGCGTGTGCAAGAAAGAACAACCAGGAGGCACAACGGCTTCAGGATATGGAGGATTATTAATTTTCATGAGACAGACATTGCTTCTAGAACGATCTGTTGTGTTTGAAAGCTGTCCAAACAAAAACCACAAAACGGTTGGGACGCTTGGATATGCATCATATGGGATACCCGACATGCAGTAGCAAGTTGTCCATAAGATTCTGAACACTGAATAATATTGAATTGTGTGTTGTGTTGTTTGGCTCAGTGTACATGCCCCGATACCGCAAGCATGTCAACTTCGACAGAGGGTTTCCATCGCTGCAAGGCCGACTGGAATAAATCGGTGCTCAGAGTTCCTTCCATGATGGCATTCAGGTTGGCCTATACTGTGCTCCTGCCCATGATGGAGCAGATCATGCGAAGGTCCAGCATTCGTGGACAGCCCCGGGTTCAAGCCTAGGTTGACAAAGGTTCTGGGAACGAAGTCTTCGTGCGCAGCTTCGCCGTGAAGACGGTTTGCATGCCGTGTCGCACCGTCCCCAAGTCAACAGCAGAGGGCCCAAAGCATGGAGATGTTATCGGGGCTGCAAATGTTACACCTCAAAATGAGGTCTTATGTTGTGCATGAAGCTGTCTACATGATCAAGTTCGCAGCTTGGCAAGTGCTGGGACCTGCAGAACATGACTTGGAGAGCTTCATGTCGTCAACTTGAGGACGGTCAAGTGCTTCAGCAGAGAGGCACCTTGTCCTCCCCAGCTCAAACGGTTTATGAAATGTGTTCTACCTTATGAGAAAGCCTTGCCTTGCAGGACAAACACATTGCTCTGGTATCGCTTGCAGCGAAGGATGTCATGAAGGCGGATGCCTCCCTGTCCGATTGGTGGTCTTCAAAGGGTGGCACTGATGCAGGAAGCCTCCCCAAATGGAGGTCCTTTGTTGTCTAGGCTCCGTGGAGTTAAGCACGGTCC
This sequence comes from Symbiodinium sp. clade A Y106, assembly GCA_003297005.1. NCBI lineage: Eukaryota > Dinophyceae > Suessiales > Symbiodiniaceae > Symbiodinium > Symbiodinium sp. clade A. The sequence continues at coordinate 34,127 of BGNK01001950.1, forward strand.
AGACCTCAATGTATCGAAATCAGAGCCAGGCTTTTCAGAGTCTAGAGAGCGCGGGTCAAACAGAGACTGCAGGACGGCTGGCACAGAAAGCGCGACAAGCTTGAGCCAAGGGTCCTGCATGGTCCTGCGACCAAGCTCAGGAATCGCGCACCTGCTGCCAGACATTACGCAGCGTGCAGTCTACTGTTTTTGTCTCTGGTGCGGCCTTGTATGGATGGAGCGTCAGTCTCAGGACCTCTCACTAGATCTTGGATGCAACGTGATCCTCGTTTGGCAAGTTCGGGTTGGTCGAGCTAGGCGAGACTTTTCCGCTGGCGACATGACGGCGTACCTGCTTCTCATCCAGCAGGTGTGCCAGCAGAAGCCAAAAAGTGGTAAGAAAGCTGGCAGAATGAGTGGAATGTCTCCACGCTTCTAGGTGGGCGGCTTGGTGCAGCGGGTGCGCCACCAATTCTGGGAGCTCCAGTGGCGCAGCAGTCTCAGTAAGGGCAGGCGCAGAAAGACTTGTCACTTTGCCGTTTACGATTATGTTCATGGAACCTAGACGTCCGCGTAGCAGCTATCCATCGCCGCGACAACTGGAGCAGTTCAGGACACCCACATAAGAATAACGGGCGAGACAGCACACACAACTCTGTCTACGATATGCAGCGATGTAGCGTTGAGCATCTCGCGCCTCCGGATTCGTTGGCCATGCCAAGTATTGCTTGAAGAGAGTTACGACGGCTCCAAGCAGGGCTCCTGCCACGTTTGGGGCAGGTCACGACCTTCTCTTGGATCACTTCGAGTTCATGGACCGTACACCGCAAGTTGTCTCAGGGATGCACACGGCTGAGGCCAGTACTCGTGCCACTTGCAGTTTTGCGGTAACCAACAGACTGTGTCAATCAATGGGCAGGTTGGCGGAGACATCGAGTTCCGAGAAGTGGAGTGTTGGTCTCGGTGTTTGCTGTTGCCTAGCCCCTTTGTCAGAACTCGCTATCTGTCACCCCAGAACTGAACCAAATGCAGCAGTCCCGGGCGTTAGAAAGCAACGCAGCTCACCACAAGAGAGCGAAGCATCGTGTTGATTTGGGGGTCACTTGGAAGCGTGGGGCTCCGGCTTGGGCTCGACGCTAGGCCCTACATGCGTTACAAGTAGGCAGGAAGATCGGCTCGTGAAGGGTGGTATGCAGCATGCATCTTTAGGGTCAGAGCGTGAAGTCAGCACGAGGGGTCCAGGCTTTAGGTGCAGGTTCCGGTGGTTGGGGCTCAGGCGGCTCAGAGTCAGAGTCCGATGCAGTCAAGAGCGTGGTGCAGTGCCAAGTCTTTGTTCCTGCTGTCTGCTGTGCGAGGGGCACTTTCAAGACAATGGTTCAAAGAGCGGTATCTGGATCCTCGTAAACTTCATGTTCACAGCAGTCAGCAAAATCATCAGCATCCGGACCTTCCCGCCCATCAAAAGAGGACCAGAGCGCCTACATGCAGTATCATATGCGGGAACCTTCTTTCGCACGGTTAGACGGTGTCGAACACGATGCATTTCGTTCAAATCGTAACTGCAGCCAGCATGACAGGGGGCATGTCATGTTGTGTCTCATGTCTGGAGGTTCGCCTATCCAGCACGCCCGGACGTTCAAGTTCTCAGGCGAACAGCAACTCGGATCATCATGCTGCAGCAGTGTGCCACTTGTTCGTGCCAGGGGGGTGAGCTTTGAAATGGCCCGTGGTCAGATGACTGCGCTAGTCTTGCCCATGGACCAAAGTGAGACCTACATGAAACGCTGCGTGCCAGATGTTTTCAAGCAAGGTTGGCGCATCTGGCAGCGGGAAAAGTACAATTGCAAGCCTTCTTTTTCGCCATTACGATCCTCTCGTCAGGGACTGACCTGGCTTCGCGCATCAGTTGTTGGGTTCACTGACACCAGAAGTATGCAGGTCGGCGAGATCTCGGTTGACAAGGTGAAGCTTTGTGAATGGAATACAAGTTCATTGCACTCGCAAATGGCGTTGGCTACCGGGCTTCATTAGCCGCATCAAGTATGGCATGCACCTTTCTGTCGTCCTAGAGGTTGCGCAGCAGCCCCTTCTCTTTGATACGAGCATCCGCAATAATCTTACCTATGGCTGCCGAAGGCGTGCAGCAGCCCAAGAGGAGTGAAGGTTTGGGCACTCAGCCCGATTGAGGGTGTGTTCCCTATGGGATACTATGCAAACATCGGCCGTTGAGCATGTCCCAAGTTGGTGATAAATCAGACCTCCCAAATAGCCTAGCGGCACAGTTTGGTTCGAAATGGGCGCAGACACATGCATGGATCTGGAGGTCAGGCTCGAGGCCTGTATGCTGCTCGGGATTTTGGCACTCCCGCAAGCTGCCTGGTTTTGCTTGGTGCACAGGGACCCTCTTGAACAGGTGGCTGGTGTGGGGGAGTGAATATGTTCTTCACCTCAGACACCTTTTTCTTTTCGCCGTGGGTGGCTTCAAGGAAGTAGGCGGAAATCTTGAGGCTTCATATAGTGCACTGCAGGAACTTATTTACTACTAGGACGTTGTCCGGCACCGCGCTTCAGAACTGGGTGTTCCTTCGAGGGTCCCCGTCTTGTTGTGGCGAGTTGAGTGAAGGCGGGGGATAGACCTTCGAGTGGGACCGGCCGGCGGCCGGCACAGGGGCTCTCCTTCCGCTGTTTGGAGTGTCCGGCAGATGGACACTTCCTTGTCACATTGTCATACATTGTCCTGACACACGGTCGCAGGGATGTCCTTGACGAAGAGATTGAGGCCGACATTTCTTGATGTCCATGAGTGCATCCAGCAGTGGTTATTTGCAGGCAGCTGCTCGCATGGCGTCAGCGCATGATTTTATCCTCGGATTTCCAGCTGGCTACGACACCTATGTGGGCCTCCAGCTCAAGTTGAAATCTCTGTCAGTTACTGTTGCTCTACTGGGCAGTCTTTTTGTCTGACACGGCCAGGCATGCATGCGCATTGCCAACTAATCTTCGCGAAAGCACCGCTTTTAATCCTGAAAACATACAGGTCTGAGTCTCTCTCTCCTGCGCTCTGTCTCTGCCATTTGGAGTGTCCTAGAACTCAGGTGACCAAGGGGCTCACATGTCCGGTGGTCAGAAGCTCGAGCCTAAACCAGAGAGTTTGGAAGAGACAGAGCAGCTATCGCAGCTCGGAGGCAGCGGCTAAGCATTGCGAGGGCAGTTATCCTGAAGCCTCAGATTCTGGTGCTCGACGAAGCTGGGAGCTTTTCGTTCCGGCCTCAGCATGGAACAAGTCGAACAGTGGAACTGGAGGCGACGAGCGCTCTCGATGCAGAAGCTGAGGGGGCTGTGCAGGCATTGCACAAGGGGTTTTGCAATGCAGTGATTGCTGGATCCAGCAGCCTGCGGGAGGACGCACTGGACACAGTCATGGCCGGTCGAACGACACTTGTCATCGCACATCGTCTTAGTGCCCGACGCAAACTGCAGGATGTGCAGAGTGCAGAAGTCTTCCAAAGCCTTCAACCAGGTACCATCCGGAATGCCCACAGCATCGTCTGCATGAGGGACGGGCAGATCGTGGAGCGAGGATCTCCTAAGGCACACTGACAATCCAAGTTTGAGTTTACCCAAGTCCTGTTCCAACCAGCTCGGTCTCCACCTCTCTGTGGCAGGAGCTTCTGGCCAAACAGGGGTACTATTGGAGCCTGGTGCGCCGCCAGGCACTGGCTTCAATGGCTCCTACCCGATACCATCCGCAGCATGTGTAGAGGTCTGCACTCTTGATGACCTCTCCGACTTCAACCTGGCGTTAGACCAGCATCCTGCTGATGCAGAGGCAGTCGCTGCCTTGTGAAAGGCTGAGCCCTTTCAGTATGTTGGAGGTGAGCCCAGCCAGCAAGGACAAAGCCAGTAGCTTATCCTCTCAGAACGCCAGCGCTTGGTTTCTTGGAGCGATTGAGGTCTAGGCCACGTCCGCGACTCGCCTAGTAGGTGTGAGCAGTGTACAGTGAAACCTCACCGCAGGGCGGCCGAAAGATGAGCAGTGCAATCAAAAGATGCCAACGCGTTCAGAATCCGAGCGTGGTGTGAAGACGGGCACTTGACGCCCTCTGCTGCGTCAGCCTCTGCGAGTCTCGGCTTCCGCAGTCGCAGCAAGGCGCGAGGTGTTGGCGTCATCTCCGAGCCTGAGATCAGCACGTGCCTCCAGCTCGAATCTCTGTCGCCGATCTCTAAACCCTGAGTGCCTGTGGAATCGAAGCGTCTAAGGCTTCCCTCTCAGAGCGCTGTCATTCTCGCATCCGATGGGGTCTGGGAGAAGGCTGGAGCCTGAACCAGGCTGTGTATATCTCCCAGCCTAAAGAATCTAAACTATCAATTGCTGGCTTTTCAAGTAGCCCTTCTCCGCATCCATGGCCCACACCTAAGGACATCCATGGTCTAGTGCGTTTGATATTTCAGAGCATGCATGGCACACACCTCACGAATCCTCTCCTCCGGATATGGGGGTCATTCTCATGAGTCGGGCCGGGCATTACATACGGATTTGGCCTGGCTACATAGAGATTTAGCCAGAGCTCTAAATCAGGCTTGGCGACTCGTTTCATTGGAAAGGATCTACCTGTTCAGTTCACCCGACAGCTCCCGCAAGTACTTTAGGGGTGACGCACCGTTCAAGGGCAAGACCGGGAAGCGACTAGTTCAGTGGGTCCTGTCGGGGGGCTGCGGGGGGGCAGGGGCGGGACCTACAAATTTGATCCCCTCAGCTGACTAGGGGACTTCAGACCCCGCGCCCGAGTGCAAAACGGCTTGGGGTCTGAATTGCCGGGAGGTGGCAATCCAGACCTTCCAACTGGCAATCCAGACCCCCGCTAATTCTCGCCTCTTAACCTCTAAAAAAAACATAGCGGAATCCTGT
>BGNK01001950.1:41534-63309 GCA_003297005.1 Symbiodinium sp. clade A Y106
CCCCCTTCCCCCTCCCTCCCCCCTCTCACCCGTGATGGAGTACGTGGGCGCAAGTGACCCGAAACCACGTGGGCACAAGTAACCGCAAACGCGTGGGCGCAAGTGACTAGACTTGCACAGGAGTGGGAACTGGTTCACACGAGTCTCGCGCGACGAATACCGCTAGCATGATGTATGTTGTTCTAGAATCTGGGATTCTGGATGTAAGTTGTTAAATGTTGCAAGATTTCCAGCCACTGAGGGTGGAAGCCCTTACTGAAACACAATGATATTGGTCGATGAATCCAAGAGATTCCAAGAGCGTGCCCAAGACGTCTGTCTGAACAACATTGGATTTTGGATCCGCCGGACTTTGCGTGTCCTTCGTGCATGCTCTCATGCGTCGTGTTTGCGGTCTTCAGGCCGCATGCATTCCAGACAAGTCGCAGGACCTTAGGGCCCCCCTCCCAACCATGCTCTCAAATGCCTCAGAGCCTCATCGATGCCTCTTGTGCACTGCGAGGTTACATCGCAAGAGGCTGCGGCAATCACTGCTGCAGCTTTAAAGCTCAATGGCGGAGAGCAAGGTGACGGATGCACTGCTTTAGTTCGGTCGGGAAAGACTTCATTGATGTCTTCAACTTCACACCCCGCTTCCTGAGTCGTTCTTCGTATTCCCAAAATGCCAAGCTCCCAGCTTGTTCAACGAAATCGGGTTGGCCGAAAGATGCGAAAAGTACCAAATAAATCCAACTTAATCCACAAATCCTCCGGTGACTTGCTACCAGGAGCCAGCATCGCAGCCAAAGCCCTCGTGTCGGAGGCGGACGGGTGTGGCACTGCTTCACGCCAAAATCAACATGACTACACATTGTGTCTGCTACTTCAGTAGATTGCGCCGAGCCACATTGTTGTTTTGCAGACGAGCTCCAACAAATGGTTGTTCAACTGTTCGGGAAGCTGTATAGGCCTACATTTCGCGCTGACTCCGCGGAGCAGGAGCAGCATAATTGTCACTGTACGTCATCTGGGGCAGGGCTTCACCGCTGTCCCTTGTGAGTTGCGAGTTTTCTTGCGAGACATCTTCTGAGTCTAAATCGGATGTCATTTAGGCGGCAGCAGGGTCTGGCTTATTTCAGATACTTCTCAGTAAGACATTGAGGTGTCAGGTGAACAACAGACTTCGAGCTAGCTACTGTCACTTACAGTGTCCATGACAGACATGAAGACATGTGACACATGTCGCCGTTCCAGGCGAGGTCGCGCTGGATTCAGCAAGGTGGAGATGTTGACGACATCACTGCCGTGTTCTGGCCAGAATTGGCAAACAAGACGATGTTGTGATTCCACCCGTTTGTGCTCCGTTCAAGCCTGCTACTGTTAGGTTGTGATCGAAATGGGTGAGGCTGAGGCTCAACTGCAGAGTCGCGCTTTCGATGTCTGGCTCACGGCCGTGCACAGTCGTCCAGGCCCAGGCTGTATGAGCCACCCGCCAGCCAGCGAGTTTCACAAGTCTTCAATGGATTCGCTAATGGAACCAGCACTGGTCGTTGCACCGGAGCAAGCAGCCAAAGAGTGCACCGTATGTATGGACTGGACATGACTGGACGTCATGGTGCGGCAGTTGTCCCAGATGGGTTTTTGCGGGTTCTTTCCTGGCCGTCAGCAATCCCGCACACGCTGCCGCGATGCTTCGTTAATGGCTGAGACAAAAATGCTTCTGACTCCGAAGCCGTGCTAGGGCAGCAAACAGCAGGTTGCCTGGAGGCACAATACGTTGGGAAAGTTGTGCCGGCATTTTTAAAGGCTCTGTGCTGCTTTGTTCTGTGAGATAGAGATTGCTAGCATTGTAGAGTGTCTACTTGACATGATTGAAGACCCCTCTGCAAGAAGCTGCCAAACCTTAGCAGTTGGCTTGTCGGCTACAGAGATCCATCGACTGCATGGACGCCTCTTTGAAATGCGCAGTGAGAGCTGGCACAGCGAAGATTCCTTTCGCAGTCTCGGATGGCACTGCAGGACTACAGCAGGAACTGTTGAAGAGGGTCGACGTCGGCAAAGTGCAAGCCCTTCAAACGCAAGTGCAAGTGGTACTTCGGGCAGAGATGATCAGACTGGCAGATCTTCGACATGTGACCCAGTGGTCTAAAGATTTGCAGAAGCAGCTGCACATTGATCACGCAGATCGTTTGGTGCATGTTGGCTGGCCGTGTAAAGAGCTAGCACGTTGTGAACATGTACTACGCATGGTGGATGCATGGGATGCCTTGCTGGCGCAAGTGCAGGAGCGGATGAAAGCTCCCAACACAATGGGGGGACCCATATTGCTAAAGCAGCTGGCTGAGGCATGGGCAGCGATATCCAAGCTTGACAAGGCTTATAAAGAGATCCAAGATCGAGCTCGGAGTGCTGCTGGCCTTGTTACTGCCTTTGCAGACCGACTCGCGGCCGACGCTAGGAGAGGGGAGCCGACATTTCTTGGGCTGCGTCAGGGCTTGGCCGCTGTGCTATGTGACCAAAAGCTTTGCATCCTGGAAGACCTCGGAGCCGAGCTACCGCCCTTGGGCCCCGCCCCCCCGCGGGTGCCAGGCGTGGGCTGCGAGACAAAAGAGCCGAGCAAGAAGGACTCTGCTAACTGCTGGGGTACTCGTGGCACATGCCGGAGTCGAGCAGCTGTTGGGGCCTGGGACTAGAAGAGTTATGCTGTCTGCTGCCTGCTCCACACCTAATGAACATTCATGTTTGCTGGCTGTCAAGACTGTCGAAGATTTAGTGTGCAGCTGTTAAAATGTATTAAAGTGTTTAGTTTTTACGGTGATACGCAGACTTCTTTGGCTTGGGCACATTTTCGTTCGTCGGCGTTCCGCGTGCAGGATGCATTTCTGCAATGCTTGGAGCGTGGCGAGGAAGTGCAGGCAATGCTGACCCGGTCTGCCGGTTCCAATGGAAGTCTTTAAGACTTAAGTCGTGGCGTGCTGACTGAAGTTTGACAGCTTCATCGTCGTTGCCTTCTCGAGGCCATGCTTTTGGTGGAAGAGGCCGGATCTTGTCCCTCTTGGCCGGTTCTTCGGAAATACTAGAATCCTGGGTTGCTGGCTGAACGAATGAGATGTGAAGCCTGAAGCCTGTCCTTCTTGCGCAGAGCCCTATAGAGGCTGGTGATGCTTGTCTGCCGTGGCACTGACGATCCGATTTGTGCAGCCGAAACTGAGCAACTGAGCAACGTCAGTACGTGGAGGTTTCCACCAAAATTCTGATGGGGAGCCGTGAACACACGACATAAGATGGGACCGTGTGCATGAAGTTGTCGAGCATGTCGTCCACTTTCCTGTGTGCTCGGTAGCTGTTGTGTCTCTGTTCTGTTTCTGGGGCGACAGCCGTTTGGATGATTCCGGAGTCTGTTTCAGCAATAAGTTTGCCAGGCTTTGCAAAGTGGGCGTGACGGCAGGCATCGAAGCTTCGAAACTGCAGGGTCGTATGTCGCATGTTGCAGCATGCTTCGTGTTCTCAAGGAAAGGTCTCAGTGTCTTCTTGCTTTCAATACTGCCTGAGTCTGAGGTTACTTGCCCCGGTATTAAATAGTGAAGCCTGGTTTACCAAGGCATGGGCTTCCTGCAGTAGCACTTCGAATCTGGTGGCAGTCCTAGCAACCCGTCGTGGCTCTCAACGGCTTCGCATCTGATGTGCAGTGAGCCGGAAGTCGTGAGCATCGGCAAAGGGAGCTGTTCCCTCCCGATGGTGGATGCCGAGGCGAAGTCAGCTGTGAGCTGTGACTTGCAGCATGAATAAACAAGTCTTATGCTCGCTCTCAAGATTCAAGATGTATCATCAGCTGCCGGGGTGCAGACTCCTCTTTCAAGGAAGGCTTGCTTGAGGCCTCTAACTTGAGATCAAAGCCGCGCAGGCATCCGCAGACGGCACTTGCAGTGGAGCGAGAGCAGGATCCAGTTGAATGCAAATCCAAAGATGCACATCCGAGATCGCAAGCCCCTTCAGTCGATCAATACAGGCATGCCGCATGCCGAACGGTAAAACGAAAAGCAGCGAGCAAGTCACATGTAGGCTTGTGTTCAAGATGCCCGGTGATGCGCAGCCTCAGATCGTACCGAGAGCGCATGCACGATGTTTCATTGCAATATCGTCTCCAAGACATCAGGGGGAGCATTGGGATCACTGAGCCGGTGGCCGTGAATCTAAAACCCTTGAACTCTTACTTGTGCCCACTCAGGTGTGTGTGTGTGTGTGCGTGTGCGTGTGTGCACATTCTACTCAAGGGTGCTCAACTTCGCCAGGTGTGGACACAAGCGAGACGACAACTTCAGGAGACACGCCCGAGCCTGAAGCCTGCAAGATAGATTGGACATGCCTTGCGCCTGCGGGGTTTGCCACATTGACATGTTGTGCTTTGCCAGTGTCCAGCATGTTGATGCTTTAATCCTAGGAGGTCTGCGTCAGCGTTCAGTAGTCAATGCCACACGACATAGCGAATACTGTTCTGCTGAACCCGCCGCTGACCGAGACAAGCAAGCTGAGGAACTTTCTGTAGTAAGTAGTATATAAGTAAGCTGCGAGTTCTTCGTTCGTACACTTCCGGGTGCTCCTTCTTTGTTCCACTTCAATCTTGCAGTTCAGTGCCCGCAGCATCCTTCACATACTTGGTTATAGGACTGCGCTTATCGGCTCGGCTACGGGCCGCAATACCGCTGAGTCATGCAACAAGCTGTTTCTGAGCTTGGAGGCTTTTAAAATTTTACATCAAAGTGCATCCAAGTCGAGCAAGTCAAACGAACCTCTTGCTTTGCTGTAATGGACAGAAGACTATGTCGACCCTCTGACTGTCTTTAAACACACTGCTGCGGAACCGATGCTGTAATTCCTGCAGTATCGGACGTTCCTTGATCTGTGTTCTTTTCATAATGGGATGTTTTGGGGGTCTCTTGTGTATCTGCAATAGCTTCACTGGCTATGTATCGAGTGACAGCAGCACAAGCCAATCATGCAAGCTGGCAAGGCAAGAGCAAACGGAGGAAGACAGCAAATCTAGCAAGTGAGATGCACTACGAGCCATTGCTCGTATATGGAAGTCCATTCCTTCAGTGCCGCTGCAAGGTTGATGCACGTCATCTGCAGGGCAAAGAAGTTCGACAGTCTGCATGCAGAGCGACGCAGCTTCAATGGCCCAGCGCATGGCACATGGCAGCGGAATGCTGCAGTGTCTGCCGAGGTTGGTGTCAAAGCTCTTGAGGTCAATTGGCGAAGCACCAATCATTAGTCAGAAGCCGAGATGTGTCGATCTGTGTTCTATTTGCTTGCAGACTGCTTGCGCAAAGAGGTCAGAAGAACGATGCAGGCAGCTGCAATGGGGACGTCGCATTCTTCCAGATGTGTGTTTTTTGCAGAGGATCTTACGCTAGGTAACCCACCCTCGTTCGGTGCATGCGAGCGAATTTGCACGGGTCCGTCTATGTTGATGGGACTTACTCAGCGTCTGCTTTTGCGCATCCTTGCATTCTGCATCGATCATTGATGCCTTTGTTCCGAAGTGGTTCGACTTGGTGCGAGGTCAGACGTTCCTACATGTTGCAGCAGCACGCCTGAATTGCAGAGTGCTGGCCGGATTCTCAGGTGATTGTAAGTAAGCCGTGTTGTAATTTTTTCGATGTTAATCAGCAATAGCTATTCTGGAGTTGTTGTTCATAACTGAGTTTGGAGTCTGGAAACACTGTCCAAGGCTTGAGCTCTGACAATTCATTGATTGAACCCGTTGGGCTTGTAGAGAGATCTTCTGACTCCAGGGTCTGGAGACCACTCTGCATTGATTGAGTCAGCATCGCAGTCAGAAATCCAAAATCCAGCTCTGTGTTTAGTTTGGTGAGAATGGAGCTGGACTTCGCTATTGGGTTCCTGTTGTTTTCATCTTCGATGTTGTTGCCTACGTTTTCGATGCTCCTGGGTCTCCGGAGTCTTACACAGCACCTGTCATACCCGAAGCAACAATAACAATCGCAGCAGATATTTCGGGCTTAGCTTGATCGCCCCGCCAGTTTCATTGTCAAGATGTCAACGGCAACAAGTTCACCGATGCTCTTCTTGTTTTGCCGGGTGGTGCATGCAACGGCATGAGAGCTGCGATCCTCCAGACGGTGGGAAGCTTGGACAAGACTCTGGAAGAGGAAGAGGCCAGATAAGCAGACCACCGAACCACAACGTTCGTCAATGGGAGAGTTGTAAAGATCATGAGTTTGGCAAGCTGCGCCGGCGCTTCACAACGATATCGCATCTCAGGCACAATGCTTGACGATTGTCCCTAACTTGGTTACCGGCGTCGTGGGCTGCTCAGCTCCGCAGATGTGGAGCCTCGGCCAGAGACATTTGCTCTGATATCACAATATATCACAGTGTTTTGCCAGGTTGAGTTGGATTCTGCAGGCCAGACGCCGCTGTCCATACTGGCACCACGCCCAAGAGCGTCTAAGAGCATAGACCGTAGAGTCGTAGAGTAGCTGCAGCCTATCTTGCGCATCAGAGCCTTACATGAGCTGGAAAGCGAGGCCCGGCACCTTGAATGTTTGGGTGGGGTCCCACCAACACCATCGCACGACGAAGTTCGAGCAGCATCCAAGCCTGTGGGCGGTGCGGAGGTGGCACTCGAAGTCGAGGCGCTTGATCTGCTGTGAGTGTCTTCGGAACCTAAGCTGCGAACATGACGGATCAGGATGAGGTGTCTGGCAAGCTCGTCCGTGGGCTTCTGAGAACTCCTGTCATGCGATGATCCTGTTTATCCGATGTATGCCGTAGGCTTGTTGCAGTCGTGCCGAAGGATGCTTGGCTTTCTGCTTGGCTGGGCTGGGGGTCTGCGAGGAGGGCCAGAATTGTGAGGCTGTTTTCAGTGCCAACTCAACATAATCGAGAAGTCCAGTGGACACCGCAGTTCGGACGATGCCGGAAGGGCACAGACGCTCAGAGCTCACGGAGGCCAATGAGAACGGGCCACTGGTCCGCTCGTATCATCTCGCATCCGTTCTAAATGCTGCGGGGGTTCTTGGGGCAGGAGTTGGAAGGCATTCCGACACGTTACGGTGGTATCCGGGGTGAAAAGGCAAGGACTTCCCTGTGCGGCCTGCGTGCAGAAAATCACGAGGCATCACATGCAAGGCCTCCATCTTGAAGGGCAGCACTTGGGCTACCGACCTGCAGCGTGCCCAGTTGTGATCTTGTCAGCAAACTCCGGGCAAACTTCACCCTGCTGAGGCGAGAAGGTTGCTGCCTCAAGGCAGCTGAGACTTTGGAAGAGATGTCGTCGTACAGTATGGTACCTGGTGCAGCTAGACGGGCATTAATGACGGAGGTGGACTCTGCATGCTGCCGAAGTGCCTGTGCAGTGAGGGCTGCGATGTTATTTCTGGATGGGCAGCCAGGAGCTGAAGCCTTGTAAGCAACAAAGCTGTTCCTCGGAAGCGCATGATGCGACACGGGTTGTCACGATTGTTTGAGGCCACTCGCACTTTCGGACGGGCGCACGCTGTGGCAGCTATTGAGTTTCACGGTCCAGCGAGGGCCCCAGAATGACCTGGGACCCTAGGGCTGGGAACTCCCTAGCTGAAGGTGACAAACTGGGCCCCTGTACCTTTTCGGAGGTACCGACTGCCTGGTGACTTGCGACGTGCTTCTATCTCTTCTTTGCCTTCGGCCTTAGCAGCTCCTGCACCCTTGAAGAATCGTACAGTAGGTGCTAACAGGGTAGACTCTAAGTGCGATGAGCAACCCCGATGGGGATATGACTACTTGTAGCCGTGTTGTCTATAGCGATCTTGACTTTGCTTGTGGCCACAACTAAAGTACGCGTCAGCCTCAGCAACTCCAAGAGTGCATGCAATTGTGTTCGGCAGTCGCAACATGGCTCATCCTAAGATTCAGGGCTTCGAGACTTCTCGAGGGATGATGTGCCGTGCAATCTGTGCAATATGCAGGACGTTGGTTCTGGCTTTTAAAGATGTTGTATCAGGAGACACTCGCGTGTCTACATCTGTTTGTGCGTGAGGTTGCGGAGTCTGGAGGATCCAATCAATGCACCCGTCTTGCTAAGAGCTCAGCAATGGTCGGGAGATGATCCAAAGCTGTTTGACTCGGGGAATCTTGGATATCTTATGCTCTGATGCACTAAAGCAAATTCGATCATTCAACTGCAGTCAGGCTTCATGGTCGCACGCACGCAAATAGAAAAAAGGTTGTCATTTCGCAAAAAACATGTCAATCTTCGCCTTTCAATTAGGGCCTAGCTGCTCGGTGCTGAGAGCTCTGAACCACCACATAATTCCGTTGCACAGGAGGGTACCTGTACTGATCGCTAATTCAAGCAATCTAGCTGCGGCTGAAGGACGCCAAGCCGGTTTAAGCATCATGCAGACCAGAGCAGAAGAACTTGTACCGTTGCCCCTGATAACTTCAGTGCGGTGGCGAGGCCTATGCTGATCCGCGGTGCGCAGGCAGCGGGGCTTTGTGAGGAACAACGTCGGTATGTCTTGTCCAGCTCTTAGTACAGCCGAAGCGATGAGATCCATCCACCCGCCAACCCACCCACACCCACACCCTCTGACGTCCAGAATATGGGGAATGAGTTTATTGCTCGCTGTGTTTTCCACTGTAGGTGTGGATCAATGTCTGCCGATGCGCTCGCAGTGCGACTGTCCTTGAACTTGTGTTTCGTCGTTTCGCTTCTGCATGCACCAAACAGATCGACTCTCTTTGTTGTGACGTCGCACATTGCACAGGGCGTTGGAGTGCGTGAGGCGCGGCCTGGGCGATTCTGTCCCAAGCAGAAGGAGAAAGTAGTTCGCTTTCCATCGAACCTGCGGGCTTGCGTGACGCAGTGCTGGAGCGTCTTGATAGGGCGCCGAACCATTGAAGAAGCTCGTTGTCCCGCTGTGATATCGTGGAGTCCGTCTCTGCGTCTCTTGCTCTGGCGCTCCTGACGCCTGAGAGGAAACAGGTCATCCATGGTCTTGAGTCTTGACACGTGCCGAATCGTGTTCCTTTGCTTCGAATGTGCAGTGGGACGTCTGCACAGCACGGCCGCCCGTGGTTGGTGATCGTCTTGCTCAGCCATGCGCATGATGACAACGATGGGCAGAAGCGGCACTTTCTTGTCCGTCTTTGCAGCACCTGTGGGACTCCGCATTCTTTAGTTGTGCTTGGCAGCAGCTGAGGTTTAAGATGCTCACAACGCCCGACGCCCTGGCTTCAGCAGGATGGAGTGTCGCTTGATATGATTCGATGGCTCTGATGCCAACAGTTGATGATCGCGACCTTGACTTGATGTATCATACTAACAGCCCATGGCAGCACGAAGCAGCTGCTGGACTGGCACTACTGCCTCCCAGTGTGCCTCAGACAGGACATTCCAACCACGGCCTCCAAAGGCAGGCGAAGGCTGGATCGTCGCGCGTCCGTTTCTATCAGGGCTCTTCAAAAAGGGCAGGAGAGGATTTTTGTCTGCAGGTGGTGCAGGCAGTGCTTTCCGAGATGGAGCACCAGATCCGGCAAATGAAATCAAGATCCGCAAATGTTCATCATCCGGACGAAGGCCCAACGGTATTCGCGATAACTTCGCCGGAGCTTGTGGGTTTTATTGCACGTTACAGGTCCAGGTTGAATGAGAGTTCTGCCACGCAGCTCACGGTTTGCATAGGAAAGTCCGAGAGTCATCTCAGCTCCGCCGCAGTTTCTGCTCGACGTGTGCAAGGTCACAGCTGTTGGTCTGGTAATTATGACATGAACAGTCACCTGTTTCCCCTAGCATCGAGGCTTAGCTGCAAGGTGCCAACTTGAGACATGTAGAAAACAGCGAAGGAACACGATGCACGCGGCCTGGCATGAATTTCACGAGCCGAGTGGCGCACGAACTGCGCGGTGACCCGGTCGATGCTGGTCCTCCGAGCGAGCGCGAAGTTGATGGACTCCCGGCGCAATTGGAAATCAGAGGTTTAGTTAGTGAGTGCCCATGACATGTGCACTCAGCCATGACTTGAGGCCTTCCCGGGAAGCTCGGCATCGCTGTCCATGGGGAGAACGAAGCGAAATCTGTCAGTTCTCCAAAACAGGATCCTGGCCACGTGGAAGACAAGAAAGATCCAGAGGCTGATGGATCCAGCGACGAAGGAGCTGAAGGTTTGGACAAGGCTACCGAGATGTCCGGGACAATGACAAGGGCGTTCAAGTCCAAGCCGGACATAGGCGAACGCCCCGCTGGTAAATCCAGTGTTGCTGCTGATGCGCCGCCGAGGGCGCGCAGCCGCAGCAGGAGCGCCAGCCCGATGGCCCAGTGCGAACCCGATCCAGGGCCCAAGAGAGGTCCGCACGTCTTGCGGCAGTCCGGGCGTCGGCTTCGTGATAGCGACCTGGTCCGCATTGCTCGTGAAAAGGGAAGTGGGTNGATGGCCCAGTGCGAACCCGATCCAGGGCCCAAGAGAGGTCCGCACGTCTTGCGGCAGTCCGGGCGTCGGCTTCGTGATAGCGACCTGGTCCGCATTGCTCGTGAAAAGGGAAGTGGGTACGACGAGATCGACTTCTCCCGCAACGATTTGACATCGAAGTCAGTCCCCGACATTGTGGACATCTGTAAGAAGTCCCAGCAGCTGAAGATTTTGAAGCTTTTCAACAACCGATTAGGAGACGATGGTGCCGAGGAGCTTGGGGAGATCTTCCAGCACTGTGCATCCATTGAGGAGATACATCTCAGCCACAACGACTTCACCCGCAAAGGAGTCGAGATTCTAGTGTTGGCTGCTGACAGGGGCCTGCCAAAGGATGTGAAGCGTCCACTTTGGCTTCGGATGGAGCACAACAAGGTATCGGACACCGAAGGCTTCGCGCGTGATTTGGAGAGGGACTGTCCTGCTGTGTGTGGCAGGGAGGACCGGCATCGCTGCACACCGAGAGTCTGTGCCAAAGGCAGACGGATCCACCTACCATTCTTGATCGAGGCTCCCAAGGGCAGGGGGCGAGGGAAAGAGAGCTGGGGCCCAGGCCAAGGCCAAGGCCCGCTGCGCCGCGAGAGGAGGGACTCACGGAGAAGGCCCTGCAGAGCTCCGATGCGCCGTCGGAGTCGGCCGAAGGAGAGTCGCAGCCGAAGCGCCAGGAGGAGACCAAGGANCCAAGGCCCGCTGCGCCGCGAGAGGAGGGACTCACGGAGAAGGCCCTGCAGAGCTCCGATGCGCCGTCGGAGTCGGCCGAAGGAGAGTCGCAGCCGAAGCGCCAGGAGGAGACCAAGGAGCCTTACACTTTCGCCTTCGCAACGGCGCAGGTCTTCGAAGCGCCTGCGCCGGAGTATACGATGTGCTCGACACAAGCGCAGGCGGTCAGCTTCCCGCTGTAGGAAGGCATCGTTCACATCAAGCTCTAGCCCTAGTCGCCCTAGTCCAAGAGGACCAAAGTCAGACCCAAGTCCAAGCATTGTCCTGCCGCCCTCCGTGACAAAGCTCCGGGTGAAGGCCAAGCCGAAGCCACGAGGCAGGGGCAAACCGCCAGTACCGCTACAAGGCCCAGGCAGTGCCAAAGGGCCTGCACTCGGAAAGGCTAAACATGCGAGTCACGCAAGGTCTCGTGGAGGTAGGGCTGCCATGGCTGGTGTACAGCGGGCCAGTGGGGCTAATCATGCACGACCTCCAAGAGATGTGCGAGATGATGTTGCTGAATATAGCTACTATAGTGAGTATGAGTACGAGTACAGCTATGTGTGATGAAAACAAAGGGCAGGCGCTGACACTCGCCCGGTCGCGGCCTGCTTCGGCGAAAGTGGGATCTGGGACTAGGGTTGAGAACCCTTGTCGCTTTTGGTCAACCGCCCGGTACGAGGTGGACGTAAGAACCACCGGAACGGATGTGCCTTGCAATTTATCTGAACGAGTACTATGGTGGCCACGTAGGCAAGACTGAGCGTTGCGAATGCAGATGAATGCAGTCCAGACTCCATTGAATCGGTACCTAGTACTCGTCACTCGTACCCGAAGACTGCTGTCATGGTCATACAGGCTCCCCACGCCTTGTTCGTTTCAACTGCAGTGTGTGTGTGCACACCCTGATTCTAAGCTAAGGGTTCTGGTGAGGACTTGCTGACTCTTCAAAGTTTCAAAGGCAGGGGGGCAATGATTCTTTTGTGCATTGCCCAACGAAGACCGCACCATTGGAATGTGATATCAAGAGAGGACGCTCTCTTGACGTATCTGCTAGCGACATGGCAACCAGGCTAAGCCAACAACCTGGCAAGCCGAGGGAATTTGCCTTGCAGTGTTGTCGTCATCTTTCAAGTTACTTAGGTAAATCCCCATCGACATCAAGATCTTCCCCAGAAAGTGTGAGTGGTGGTGTCAACCTATCCTCCGTGTGCGGTCTTGTCGCCACCGGCCACACTCGCTCATGCGAACTGCCAGCGCGCGTTGTGCGGCCCATTATGGTACCATAACAAGTCGTACTCCTCCGGGAAAGACTAATGGAGCGCACCGCACTTGATGGTGGCCAGCTCTCTTCAGGTGATAGGCCCAATCGCTCCCATGGGGCCAACAGTGGAATGGTGCCCCGATTTTGGCAGGCGATGGGCTTTCGCGACCAAAAGGTCCCCCGGTGACTAGCAGTCGTATGGTGCTCATGAAGGAGCGTGATTTCGAGCGTTGATCAGTGTCAGCTCATGGCTTGTGGCAGCATCTCGGGTTCGTGTTGCATTGCTTTGTTAGACTTTCGTTTCCATTCATGGAGCCTGCGCGTGATTCAGAAGTCGTTGGTGTGGACATTCTGCAGTATCCTGTCGAATCCGAAGTCAGTGATGTGACGGCACCGTCTCCTTCGGCGATTCCATTGCCGCGCTTTGGGTGCCAGGTAATCGATATGTTGACATTCCCGCAGGATCTCGCAGAGGGAAGCTCAGGACGAGACATTTCAGGACTGGACATCCCAGGACCAGCCACTACAGGACCCGACGATTCGAAAGCCTTGAGGCATTCGTCTTCTGCTCGTGAGAATACATCTGAGGCTCCATCTGAAGACAGTGACATGTCAGTTGGACAACCAGCAGCTCCCAAGAGGCAGACTCGCACCCCCAAAGGGTCTGTGGGCAAAGCTCTTCAGGGAGCAGTGGAGCTTTTTGACAGTGCTATGCAGATTGATGCCAGTTCTGCGGATGATACATCAGATGTTTCAGTCTTGTCTGATATGGCAGACCAAGCCGTGTTCTTGGCGACTTCTCGCCAAACCGGGCTGACAGCACCTACGACCCAGGTTCTTGCTCCTCCTCCCCCGCCTCCACCACCTCCTCCAGCTTCGACAGGTATCGGCTGCACTCCCACAGCACCTCCGAGATACGCAGGGGACGCTCTTCTTACCACCAGTGGTCAGGACCTGCACACAGAGTTGGTGCTATCTAGAGTGGTGGGTGGTGCAGTCAGTGTTACATAAACTCAAGAGCTGGCAGACTCGAGTCATTTTGAAGGCAGTTGCTGAGCAGGACATTGAGTGCAACATGCTTGCTTTGGTCAAGTTGTGCACGACTGCAGGGGTTCAACCTCCTCCTCCATTTGAGCTGCGTTATTTTGCTACAGTGATGTGCCAGTACACTGGGAATACCACTCAGATGTTTGCACATGTCAGGTGCCTTGAATCCAAAGCTCATATTTATTGGTCGTTCGATTTGCGGGAACCTATTGTTCCCGCATGAGGACCTTTCTGCTGAGCAACGCAATCTGTACTATTTTGCGCATGGTTCAGACACTCCGGTCATTGAAGGCATGATTCATTCACGATTCTGAGCTCCGGCGACAATAGCCTATGGTCCTGATGCTGTTGGCCACTATTCACAGGCGACTCCATGGAACGACGATGCTTCGTTCATTCAGACCTTAGACAGAGTGACCAATTCAGCGAAATGGCAGTGCCCGGATATCACTCAGGGCTACACCAGCATACCAGGAACACATGTCGTGCTCAAGTCCGGAGGCGGGGACGAGGCCCAACAGCAATGTCTCATTCATGGCGTGGTTCACTTCAAGAGAGATCACAAGAATGTCATGCATAGCGGCAGATCCACGATTGCCGGTTTCACGGTGGCAGTTGCTAGGCAATTCACACCACTCCGAGATGCATCAGGACGCCTGCTTTTTCAGGTTCCTCTGACACATGCTCAGCAGATCCAGCGAGGTTCGGGATACTGATTCGTCTTCCCCAGCCCAAAGAGGAAAACGCCAGGACTCCAGTCTGATCTTTGTTGTCATGTTCATGTTGCAGCTTTGGGAGAGCAACTTACATGTGAATGCATAGTTTTCGGTGCAGTTCTTGTGTTGTTTCTTGATAGTGAGCTATGCCATGTCGACGAGATTCTCGATCCCGGATCACTCCTAGATCGCATCGAAGGAGTCAGGATTTCTCGTCGGGACGCATGTCTCGTCACAGGTCGCGTACCAGATCTCCTCAGAACCATCAGGGTTCGTCCAATCAGATGCCAAGGACATGGAAGCAGACTTCTCATGAGTGGGATTCGAACAGAGTTTACGGTTTGACCCTTCCGAAGATTGTGGTGTCGAATCGCGTTACTCTTGAGCAAGGTATTGCAGGCAGGAAGCAATCTTTTGTGGAGTGCTGATGCGAGCTCTCCGTTCAGATCAGGCTGAACAGGAAGGCACGGTTTTGTTACCGTCTTGAATGCATGTCAAAAGAAGTACTTTCCAGCCTCCGATTTGCATGACTGGCCAGCTCGGTAAAATACCACTAAGAGGTTGGCAGAGGACATGGTCAAAGAATTTCGGAAGAAGGCGGTTCAGACCAATCAGACTCTGCTAACGCGACTTCAGACGTTGGAGTCGGAGAATGCCAGGCTGAAGGGTCAATCATCGCGGTCAACTCAGGCAAACCCGACTCCCAATCACCCTCGGCGACAAGGAACTCCTAAGGCACGTTCTGCACCTCCACCCACCGTGGGGGACCCACCTGAAGATGATGATGGAGCGGGACTCAATTTGGGTTCACCGCCACCGC
This sequence comes from Symbiodinium sp. clade A Y106, assembly GCA_003297005.1. Lineage (NCBI taxonomy): Eukaryota > Dinophyceae > Suessiales > Symbiodiniaceae > Symbiodinium > Symbiodinium sp. clade A. The sequence continues at coordinate 56,532 of BGNK01001950.1, forward strand.
TTGAGGAGAACATCTGGGAATCGCCCGACAGAGAGAAGACCCAGGACCGATCGCCGCCGAGGACACTTACGAACAGTACCTTCGGAAGCCTGACAGTGTTCTTTTCCTTGAGAATTGCAACATCGTGAGCTACAGGATGGTCGACAGATTCATGTGGTTTCGATCCCACATTTTTCGTGTGCTTTGACATCAGTCTCTTTGCCAAGGTTTTCCACGAGGTATCGTCACATTCGAGACTTGCTGATTCAGTTCGAGGTTCCTGTTGATTCTCTGTGGGACTGGCATCAACGACAGTCCATGGTGTATCTTCGTGTTTTCGTGACTTCGACATTGCAGTCTGCCATGTTGTATGCTGGAGCGACTTCAGACAATGCGCAGGGTCGTGAAGCCACTCGTCGCAGGAAGTTCATACAATGTGCTAGCAAGAAGTTGTCGCATTTCGAACCAGCGCTGAAGGTCTTTCGCAGGAAACGCAACTTTTATCATGGTATTCTGATTGCTTTGCGTCATGAGCCGGATGGAATTTCACTCTTAGCCACGGAAGCTGCCTTTTTTCATGCAGTTCGACCGCAGTTGAATTACCCGTGGGTTCAGGATGTCATGAAGGCGCTCAGGATCAAGCAGACCAGATTCCGAATGCCACAAGCCAGCCTAAGGCTTCTGCATTGATCAGACACCATCATGGTACCTATATTCATGCACGCATCGTGAACAACAAGGACATCTTTCTTTCTTTGTGTCGTTTGGGGAGCGACAGTGTGCAGAAATTTGAGGAGTCACGCAGATTGCGCTCACGCGTGGTACCTTTACAGGCCATCTATCTTCGCTGCAGGCTGGTGGCTATCATTGATGAGCCTTTCAGGACCAGAGCAATCAGTCAGCTTCGACTAGTTCTTGAATTTCGCAAAGGACATTACCCTCCCACGAACATTCCTCTCAGGCTCCCTCCCCTTGCACATGACTTGCCTCGTGAAGTGCGGCACATTCTTCGATTCCTTGTGCAGCGAGAGCGTGTTAATTTCCACCGCCTGTCCGACAAGCAATGGACACGGATCGCTGGCAAGGAATTACGTATGTGGTGCAACAGGTGGAGACTACCTGATCGTGTACGTTCAGGACTGTTGCATTGGACGCAACAACAGCTCATCTTGCACCACCGCGCTTTATGAGCTGCATCGAGACGTCGAACGTGATCTTCAGGTTACGCAAGGGTTGGTGTTTACTCCTGCAGATCACTTTCCGCATTCGCTTCATGTGTCATGCCCGTTTGCTTTGCATGAGCTTTTGGACCTGACCTTCTTAAACGTTGCGATTTTTAGGCAATGCACTGTGGGCATGTCGTCTATTCTTGCAAGTCTCAAATCTCGTTTCCAGTCCGTTCCGAAATGGTCCCGGAGATACTCTTGGGGATGCAGGTGGTCCGCATCTTTGCCAGTAGCTCGCATTCTGCCTAAACCCAGCAAGGGGTTCGCCAAGGCTAGACCCATCATCGCTTGTGATCAATGTTGGCATACACGGTTGACTGCCTTTTTGGCAAAAGGAGTGTTTCAGATCATGTTGGTGGTTTTCCCACCAGGACTGACGTTCAACATCTTGTCAGTCCTACAGACGATTCGCACCATTTGGCATTCCATGATGAGCTATCCAGCCACAGAACCTACAAGCATGGTGCAGCAGGATCTTATTGGCTTCTTTAACTCTGTTCCACATAATCGTATTCTACAGACACTTCCGTGGCAGGAACAGTCTCTGCAGCTGTGTTCCCGCAACAAGGACCCCTCTTTCCGGGTATTTCGAGGTCGTCGCAGGTTTGCGGCACGCAACACCAGGACGATGCATCTGGAGGACCTTCCGGCGTTGACCGACTTTATGTTACAGTCCAGTTTCTTTTAATGTGGCGCATTCACATTCAAGCAGATTCAGGGAGCCAGTATGGGCTCAGCTTTGGCACCCAGTGTTGTGCACACTTGTTGCTTCCTCCACTGAGTTTTTGTGACTGCACAATTTCCGCAATGTTACATTCAACATTGGCCTGCATACTGCTGTACATGACGCGGATAATCGTGCTTTTTACTTTCGTACAGGCGTCCGTCGCAACCCTTGGACCCAACTGATGCTCAATTTGGAGTTCTACGGCGCTCCCATTCTGCTTGAGGACGTTCCTGAAGAGAAGTTTCTAGGAACCATCTGCTCGGTGACACAAGGAACGCTTTCGCCCATTGAGATCTGTGGGTAATCGAGAACATGTTCTCTCAGGTTTTCGGCAAGGACTCGGAAGACCATTCGGCTTACACGAGCCATGCGACTGATACGGCCACAGGTGGAGGACTTAATTGAAATCTACCAAGGCCGGGGATTCTCTCGCAGATGTCTTGTACAGACTGCACACCGTTTTTTTAAAATCTGTCGGCGTTCACCTTCCGGGATCAAAACATAGGGAGACTTCGACAGCTTGCACACTCAGGACCGCGTGTTGCTCATCTTGTTTTTCTCATTTCTCTCTCTCTCTCTCACTCTCTCTCTCTCTCTCTTTTTGTTTTTTATTTCGCTTTCTCTCGCTCTCTCTCCTCTCGGCATTTTGTGACCGGACATGCTGTCCTGAGATCAAGTGGTCAGCTGCGTGACCTTAACTCGGTGTACCGTTTACTGAGGTTGAGGTTGCATGTAAGAGTAGTTGCAGGGACTTCGTCGCCATGAAACGGACAGCCGCAGAGGCCGGTTTTCCAGTCGAACGCCAGATAATCAGGGTGACAGTATGCGTTCCTGCAGACAGATGCACAAGGAACGAACCCATGACCATTCCACTGGTATGTTGCATCTCTGACAATGTCGATGCAGTGAAGAAGATCGCTACTTACAGGATCAGAGAAATCACAGGACGATGCCCGCAGCTGCCCTGCTTCCAATTGCATCAGAATGGCAGACATATTCCGTTTACAGAACCTATCACATCACTGGCCACTCTGGATGCAGTACATTTCGTTCGGACTGCTCCAGACTGAAGGGATCCAAATGAACTACGTCTGGCCATGGCGACTGTCGGGTTGCTACGTCGAGAATAATACTTTGGTCTCCCGGAACTGACGGTGTGTGCAGATCATACAAAAGGACTTCGGCTATGCATGCTTCATGTTCTCTCTCTCTCTCTCTGTCGCAATGCATGTTGTGAGCGCGCTTCTTCCTTTGGTCTTCATGAGGTCATTGTGCTCGAGCATACACTTAGGCGCGACAACATGTCCAGTTCAGATAACGATGGTCTGCCCAGTGTGGATTCGGAGTTGATTCACAGCCAAGATCTGCTTCGCAGCTCTGATTTTGAGCGCAGTTCAGAGTCTGCACACATCGACGACAATTCCGAGGAAATCGCATCAATGCATCTGACAAAGAACTTTGTTTGTCGGGTTCAGTCAGCACCAGCTCCAAGGAGACTTCAACCAAGAAACGTCGTCTTAGGATGATGGATGAGGATTCGGATGGAGTTCGAATCAAAGTTATTCCATGTGTGCAGGAACAATTCCGACAACGTATTGCAGCCACCAAGGTGTTGGAGAACGATTTTTGCATGCCTAATAGGGTACAGCTCATGTTGAATTTTCTGCAGAAGCACGGTGATCGAGTGGTCAAGGGAAACATCAGGCCCCAAGAAATGTTTCCCGAGCACTCTCAAGCTTGTACAGCATGTTTTGCAGAAATCCTCAGCAGGTGCTCGGAAGTGATTGAGTGATAACATTTCATGACTGAATACCAGGACCTGCATCGATTCAAGACGGATTTCCCCTCGCGCGAGGGGTGTGTGTGTACACCCTGATTCTAAGCTAAGGGTTCTGGTGAGGACTTGCTGAATTTCACAGGTTCAAAGGCAGGGGGGGGCAATGATTCCTTTGGTGTGCATTGCCCAACGAAGACCGCACCATTGGAATGTGATATCAAAAGAGGACGCTCTCTTGACATACCTGCTAGCGACATGGCAACCAGGCTAAGCCAAAAAGCTGGCCAGCCGAAGGAGTTTGCCTTGCAGTGTTGTCGTCATCTTTCAGGTTACTTAGGTAAATCCCCATCGACATCAAGATCTTCCCCAGAAAGTGTGTGTGGTGGTGTCAACTTGCGCATGCTTGGGAGGTGTCGACGCGAACACAAGGAGCATCTTCCGTGGCTTCTGACACGAAACGCAGTGACGCTGGCTTCGTTCGGGGGCACTGCCAAGCTTTATGCAGGCGCACGCCAAGAGCCCTCGACGTCCCCTTGCGTGGCCCAGAGATGAGGCAAGCAGTTTCAAGGCTGGCACAAGCCGGAGAATGGAGATCTCATCCAGACTTTGGCAGCCCGTGTTTCTTTGCGCAAGGCTGCAGCCCGCATGAACACCGACATCGTGGCCACCAGCAATGCCACCTAACTGGATTACACCATTCAGATTTGTTTTGTGAATCAATGTGAATCATCTCTTGCAGTCTTTTGACACCTGGCAGTAGGCCCGGACACACGAAACGCCGCAGTAAGTTAATGCGACTTGAGTCGAGTAGATGCTAAAGGACCGATTTAAACATACTGAAACGAATGATTAGGAACGCATGCATTGTTTCATTAGATTTAATGAATTGGTCACTGTGAAAACTAGCCCTCGAACCAGGAACAGTGGAAAGTGAGAAGAGAACAGTCAACCCAATTTTAATACCATTAAGTGTAAGTTAACGTAGTGAGTGCACGGTCCGATTTATTGAGATTGGTCTTCTTGGGGCTCTTCACCATCAGACAACCTGATATTAGTGGTGTGTGTTTTTTTTTTGTGTGTCTTTCTTGCGTTCGCTTCGCTACAGTGACTGAAAAGAAGCGTGAGCGAAACAAGAGAACGCAAGCAAGAAAACACAACGAAAAGCATGCCAGGAAGATTTCTATCATTAGAACATACCTAGAACATCCTAGAACATTATAGGAGGAAGTCAATGGTAAGGGATGACCTCTATTATGCATGCGTCTTTCCATAATCCTATGATATCCTGATGCTCACTTGCCATTAGAGCTGAAGCGTCGCTGTTGAAAGCGTTGTTTTCCCATTTTCCGTACTAGTCCAGTTTTGTCTGTTTTGTCATGGCCGTGCCTATGCAAAGGCAACCGCCCTGCAGCAAGCAAAGACAAAGGCACGGCTGGTCCGCAACCACTCCTGAGCTGCGGAGTCTGCGGGACATCCAAAAGGGGCTGGCGACAAACTCACACAGGGAAGGGGGAAGGGGTGGGCGGTTGGCAACGCTGCACCAGACGTAGTGAGGTTTTTTGTCTTATGATGCCTCTACCAGCACGAGCTGAGACCCAGAGCGAGAGAACGTTGAGTGTTGTTCGCATTCTACAGAACTGTCGACAGAAGTCATGCATGGAGAGACGGCGAGCTTCGGCAGCATGATTTAGCAACTTGGATTTCAAAGGATGTTGCCGCACGTCTCATCAATTCCCGGTGCCGTGTGGACCTTCCCACACGAGGCTGCGCAAGCTGCGCATGTTCGGAGCTGTGTTTTGTCATTGCGGAGCTGTGTCGAGGTTGCCTTGTGCATGCTGCTCGATCGTCAACAGGTCCGGGAGCTGCAGTGGGCTCGTGCTGACAGAGCGAGCCCCAGCCTGCATGCTGCCTGCATGCTCCTTGCAGCCGGCATCGAAGCAAGTTTGAGTACAGCTAAGTTACTGCCAAGTAGCAAAAAACGCTACGCCGCCCGCCTCGGCTTGCCGGAGACCAGCACGGTGACAAAAGAGCGCATGCAGCAGAAGTGGGAGGGAGGGGGGCAAGGACGGGGCAGGGGGGCAGAGGAGGCAATCGGTGGGNGGGCAGGGGGGCAGGGGTGGAAAAAGCATGTAAAATCAAGGGGGCAGGGCGGGGGTGGGAGATGAACGCAAAAAAAAGGGTTTGTCCAAACTTTCAGCACCCCCAATACGCCTGGGCCTGTGGCCTCGGTGGATTTTCTTCAATAGTTGTTTCTGCTGGAGACCAGTGCATGCTCTGCGGAGCTAGGTAGGTGCTACATAGTGCGAGAGGAAGCAAGATGTTCAATCTGGAGGCCTGGCCAGACGCGCGTGCTCACTTTCAGGCTGCTTGTAGGAATTGCAATTGCGTTGATCCGCTCTTTCACAGAGACTTCGATGCGGCTCAAAATTGAACAGCCTGCTGGACTCCCTCATGGAAGCTTCGGAGATTTAAGTAGACAGAGATGCTGAGATGCCTTGTGGCGTGGTTTTAGACCTTGCTGCGCGCGCCGTCACGGTTGATGACAAGCCGAGAAGGGCAAGTCGGCGAGGACGTCGGTGAGCAAAATGAGCAGAGCTTCTCGGACGATCTCTAGCATAGCGTGCAGAAGTTTTCGTCTCCAAACATTAACATCCTAAGTTAAAGCAGCCTGCCACACCTCGAGCGACTAGATTGGAACTGCCCAATAAGGTGTTGTGAAAGCTGCTAGTGAAGCAGGCAAGGCAACGGATGCAGACCGAAGAGAGGTCTTGTCCAGCTCTGATAGTGAAAGTTCACAGGATGCTCCGCAGCTCAAGGCAAGTTGCAGTCCGCTGGGGGCTGAAACTTTCAGCCATGTGGATTCACAGCGTGCAGAAGAGGTCGGGCACGAGGCGCTTGGAGTTGCTGATGCGCCGCCGTTGGTGCGCAGCCGCAGCAGGAGCGCCAGCCAGATGGCCCAGTGCGAACCCGATCCAGGGCCCAAGAGAGGTCCGCACGTCTTGCGGCAGTCCGGGCGTCGGCTTCGTGATAGCGACCTGGTCCGCATTGCTCGTGAAAAGGGAAGTGGGT
>BGNK01001950.1:63565-120312 GCA_003297005.1 Symbiodinium sp. clade A Y106
CCAAGGCCCGCTGCGCCGCGAGAGGAGGGACTCACGGAGAAGGCCCTGCAGAGCTCCGATGCGCCGTCGGAGTCGGCCGAAGGAGAGTCGCAGCCGAAGCGCCAGGAGGAGACCAAGGATGCCTGATGAGAGGCAGGAGCCGTCGTGCCGCTTGCGTTTGCAAAGCGTTCCAAGGGGAGGCTACGGAGGGCGGAGGGCTTCCAGCTCTCGAGAAAGACTGCCACAACCGCCACCTCGCAGGCCTCAGCTTTACATGAGGCGCGAGCGAGTCCGCCTGCCACCCAGGCTGTCCAGATCACAACATGCGCCCCGTGACTTCTCGCAACGGGTTGCAAAGCCAAAGTCCAGGCAGTGCGCAGCATACCCCGCACAGAGACTTAATGGGCATCACAGAAGGCCGCAGGCGCCTCCGCAGGCGCATGCTGTGGCACGTCGGGTGCCGCCCTATACTCGACAGTTTGTACCTCTCACAGGTGCGCGAGATGATGTCGAATATAGCTACTACAGCTACTACTCCGAATATGAGGATGAGGGCAGCTGCGCTTAGGAAAATGAGCTGTCCTTGGATTTCAATTGATTTCAACTTCTTGGCGAAGGTTTTAAGCACGGCACATCTTGGCTCTGAAGTGTGCGCAGTTGCAGGACATGCTGGACAAGCAGCCTGGCCAAGGCCGTGTGGCTTCCATTCAGCAGAAAACCTTGGCTTGCCTACTGGCTGACTTGAGGTGCAAGCATCGATTGGTGCCACGCTGCTGAGACTGAAGAGACATTGTGACGTCAATGTTCTCCACGCGCTCGCTATTCATTTCTGGCCTGTTTTGCCTTCAAGCGCTTCAGGACAAAGAGGTGTCTGCACAGACTACGCTATGCCGGACTGCAAGAGAGTGCGCATGAACATCCTGCAAGCCATAGCAACACGTTACATCAGAAGCATTTGCGGACTTGATGGCCCGAAGCATTTGGCTGTCGGGTGCTTTCGGGGCTTCATGCTTGAAGAAAACAGTCACAGCAAGCGCGCAAAGGCATCGCAAAATAGAAAAGGCCAAGTAGCAGTAGCATGGTCGCATGTTAGGTTTTCAGAAGACATCTGCAGTGATGCTGAGCAGCCTGAGCATGGAGACGATCCAGCGATCTGGTTGGCGTGGTCCAGATGGCAGATTTCAGCCCAGGTGGAACGATGCTTTTGGGAGCGTGTGTCGACTTTGTGCGCCCTTTTTGAAGCGCCCAGGGGCCCGGGCCCGGTGCCGAGAGCGAGCCGAATAGAGCCAGCAGCCGCGACGCTTTGCCACACTTCGAGGATAGGAATGAGGAATGGGGCGCGTCCATGTCTGGGTTCCGCTTCCAAGGACGTCAAGCAGTCCTGTGCGGGCCAAGGCCTCAGAAGTAAATGTGACTAGGGTCAGAGTTAGGGCTCTTCGCAGAAGGCACTTTTCTTCACTCAAGGTCGTTCTGGCAGCATCTGCATTTGTTATGCGCAGACACCTCAAAGCATCCGGAGCCCTCCGAAACCACCAAGGCACCGAATGGAACCTATCCAAAAGGCACTAAGGCCCCACCTTGACAGCTGCCAGGAAGACATTCTGGAGGCTTCCTTGAAGAGCAAATTCTGCAGCTTAGACCGCATCGGCTTTCGCTTCAGCTGTCGAAACCAGATCTATCCGACAGCCACTCAAGGAAATCGGAAGCTCAAAGGCTGCGAAGAGAAGCTGATCAGCTAGAGCAAGAACAGGCCTGACCGACAACTCATAGCACATAGATCTGCAGCATCGGATTGCATCGACAGGAGCAGGCAAGGGCAGCTACTCGCGTGCTTGAGCTTGTCACACGATGCTTGGCTTCAAGGTTTCAGTGCGTTCTGCAGCCATGTCGAGCTGAGCAGGCAGCTCATGACAGCATCTCAGGAGATTTGATCGAGCACAAACAAAGAATCCTGCTTCATCCTGCTGCTTGCCTTTTGTAAGTTTGTGGTGCAACATGGCTAAGAAAGGTTTGAGACAAGGTGCGCATTGCACCGTCGCTCAGATTGATTTACACTCGCCTCAATGCGAATGCCTCTCTCAGTTCTTTTTCGGGACAGAGGTTCAACCATCTCCTGCACCCCAACTGGACGAGCATCCTCGGCGTGAGGAAGCCCGACCTGAGTCAAGGCATCGTCGCATGCACACGCCAAAAGCATCGCCTTGCCAAAAGGATCCATGAGGATACTCAGAGCAAGACAAACACGAGAAGATACGTGAAGCCTCGCAGAAGTGCTAACGGACGCAGTTCACAGACGCAGTCTCGACTTCAGGCGTTCAACTTAGCGCTTCATTTCGCTTCACTTAAACTCACCTAGCTTGATGACCAGTTTGTCCAAGACAAACGCAATGCGGCATCGCAGCCCATGTGTAGGCTTGAATCTCCCCATGCGGCAGCCTGCCACGAGATGATTGTGCCAGCATGGCCGTTTTCAAACAGCTTCCAATGTCTGCCTTCACCGTCGTGTTAATGAGATTGGGCACGCACAAGACAGTGGTTTTGAACACGACACTTTCAAGCTCTTTGATTCAAGCTCCTGCCGAAGTGTCAGTTTGGAGACAAGCAGTAAGGGCTTTTACACACAGCTTCGGCATCTTCTCCCGGAGCGCCCTGACCTTTGCTGGAGTCCACGTCTCCATGTCGGCATGTTGCGGTCTGCAAGTGCCTACGGCCTACGGTGCTGTCAGACATGCATCCGAATATGTGCAAACAGCTGCGACACAACAGCATTGCTTCAATTGGCTTGGTACCAACAACGCTCCGCGCCTGCAGGGCGTGTTGCGGTGCGCATTTTTGTTTTATTGTATCGGCTTTGCCGTCGGCGGGTGATCGCTGCTACTACTTGTACCGCTCTGTTTACTGATTAGCCTCTTGGCAAAACTGCCGCTCTGACTCTCACACACTAGTCACTAGCCCCGGGCATGATGTGTTTTCCGCTGGTTTGGATTGCTTGCTTCTGACGGGGCCGCCTCCGGTTTGATGTGCGACGCTCTCTGCTTCTCGCCTCTCCGCAAGAAGGAGATGGCCAGCAGTCTCATAGCCCCCAAGAGAGAGATTGCTCCCTCCATAAGGCGTGAAAAGTGAATGGGATGGCAAGAAGAATGGGATGGGAAGAAGTGAAAAGATGGTCTGATGCTGATGATGCTGTTCGCTTGGGCCGCTGCATCGCTCGTGGGCCGAGGGGGTCCGCTCCCTCGGAGGACAATCTCCCTCTTGAAGCTGCACCAGCCCATCCCCCAGCCCTGATCGCCAAGATGATGTTGCTGGGCCGAGGCAGTCCCTACCCCTGCTCCACCCCTCCTCTCCTCTCCCTGCCCCCCTGCCCCTGACTGTTGGAGCGCTCCAAGAGGGAGATGGCCCGCAGTCTCATAGCCCCCAATAGGGAGATTGCTCCCTCCAAGAGGGGTGCTGATGAGCGAGCTGAAATGCGGTTCCTATGGAGTAGGCCGCCGCAGCGCCGTGCCATTTTGGCGTCTTTTTCATAAGCAGGCGACGTTGCACATTCAGAAGAGATTCGTGTTGCTTTCATCTATGGTGAGTTTTTAAATGTATTTCCTCATCAAGATTGCTGGGTTTAACAGGTGTGGAGGTAGATCGCGCGAAAAGACATCTCCACAACAGTCGTGAAGGCTCCTCGCACGCGAGCTTCATGCCTTACCGTAAACTTGGTAAGGCTTGGAAGCTCGGTGGTCTGCGGATTGCTTGGAGGGAGGCGGAGGGCGGAGGGGCGCACGTTTTGGCCCCTTCAAACGGGAGCCACGGTTCTGCTGCTGGCTGTGACATGTATGAGTAGGAGTTGCAGTTTTGATATTGCCTCAACCCAGACTGATGAACTCATGCGCCCCCGTCCCAGTTCCAAGCCTTGACGCTTCGCAACCGTCACCAGTCTACGAGTATCTACGAGTCAATGAACGTCCGATGCCGCAGAAGACTCTTTTTCCTGTTCAATACCGCCCGGAAACAGATGTCGGCATCTGCTTCGAATGCATTGTGCTGGAGGATGTTGGAAGCGAGGGTGGTCGTGTCCATGAGGCCGCGACCATCATGGCATCTCCATCGAGACACGACCCTGAAGAGCAACCAGGCATCCATCAAACAGGAAATCCTGAACATTCCTGAACAAGCTCGCTGTTGTCATCTGTTGTCCTTTGTCGGGCGGCTGCGCACTATCGACCGGCGTCGACCGGCGTTGAGACAAGATTCGAGGCGCAGCAGGTCGCGCAACGACGCCACTTTGAGCATCACGGCCAGCCGAGCCAAGACGACCGAGCGACGTGATGGCCTTCATTGTCCCGTTCCCACCTGGCTGGGCTTTCGTTTGATACATGCCCCCCGCCTTCGTCGTCAATGTCGCCGTCACAGTGTTCTGAGAGCTTGGCCGGCTTGGTTGTTGTCCCACTTGTCGGGCCCGTGACACGTTTGTAGTATTGCCACTGCAGGCGCCTGCGTGTTCTCCCCTTGCGCCGCCTTCAAGAGTAGCCTTGCACATTAGAGCGAAGTGCTTTCTCGTTTGCCAAGGTAGGTGAAGTTGTACCTGACTTATCAGACCCACTTGTTGAACCCTCTGATACCATCGTTTGCATCTTTGGGGGCCATATCTAAGACGAAACACAAACGGTAGAGCTCTCCGCTCCTTGAGCTGTGAAGCAAGAGTTGACTCCCTGCGGTGCCGAACTTGCATGGCCTGTCAGACAATTCGGCATCCCTGGATCACAGCGGAGCCTTCCGGCACATCCGACTTCGTGAACCCATCTAAGCAGAAAGAACTCTTCCCAGTCACACCCGTTGCCTAACCTGTCCTGTGGGTACCAGTATCAGTTTCCAAAGCATCATGTTGCCAGATGTCTCACTAAAGCCGCAGCCACCGCGCGGGAAGATAGCAGGCACACTCGAAGCAGCTTGGCCTCGGTCACCCCGCTTCCTGTTCGGATGTTGGCAATGTCGCTTGGATCAAAGAACAGACATTTTGAGACACCGAGGGATCTCTTCAATCTATTCGCCATTCGCAGCACTTTCTTACCAGTTTACCAGTCAAGATTTTGTGGCACATGGCCGCAACTCTCACAGCTGTGAAAGAAGCTTTTGCCAAAATCACGGTGGGATCTAGAGTACTGCACATACATTGTGATTCAGTGTTGTGGAAGGTTGCCATACTTTCTTCCAATGCTGGATGCATTGCGCTTCTTTGGAGCTGGCCTCGCATCCGAGCACTTGCCAAGCTATTACCTTGCTCCAGACTCAGAGCGTAAGACTGCCATAAGACTCCACAACTTCACACAGAACAAACCTGAAAGGCATGTACGTCCGTTCTTTCGGCAATTCCGCAGGCTTGGTTGCAGAAGCAGATGCGACGGAGTTGCATCATGTCAAGACCATCTCTGCAGGACTTTCGAGAACTCCTTGATGTGGGGCAGCCACTCCTGCTGTTCGCAATGCCCACAATGGCCGTGCGGCTCGGCAGACAGACGATTATTGGATCATGTAGGAGCAAGTTGCGTCTCTCATTCATCTGTGAAACGAGTCAACAGACAACGTGCGATAACGGCGACGGATCTGACAATGCAGTGAGCAGTTTGTTTCCAATCGGTGGCATAGGTGACCCACCCAGGACCCCCTCCCCACCCCCCACCACCGCTATCCCTCACGATACTGGTGCAAGGTCATGCAAGTCCCCACCTGCTATTAGTAGTCGATTTAAGGCGGCGGCAGTTGCCGGAGCTTCTTCGCTTCAACCTTAACCAGGTGCGTTTACAGTGGGAGTTCCTGCGAAGCTGATGCGCAAAGCTTCTGAAACCTTCTGAGGGCTCGAGATTGCAACCGCTGCGCAGGCCTTCCTGCTCGACCTCGCCACTTGCATCGCTTTCCATCTATCTTCCTTCGCGCGATGGTGGCCTTCACAGGGATGAATGTGTCATAACATGTTATAACGTGTTGCAGGTGTAGCCTAGCTATGACTAGCACGAAGCAATGCCTACCCTGTCAATGTGATTGAGGATGACCTTACAGAGTGAAAGTGCGTTCTACGTGCCTACGGCCGCGGAGCCTCCCCTGATGCCGTTCAGCAACGTGCCTGGACTGCTGTACATGACCTTGATCACCGCATGGCTTCCTCTGCCAACCAGTCATTGCTCTCGCCCTCTGTGTCTCTCTCGCTCCCTCTCTCTCTTCCCCTCTCCCTCTTTGTCGGCCGGCTTTTCAGTTTCCGTGCAATAACTCTCAGGTTGTGCTTCTGCTGCTTTCAGCATGCACGATTTACAGCATGTGCTGCACGCTCAGCGGGACTACTCCAGAGGGCATCCCGTACCTTTCGGTGCACGGCTTATTTGCATTGAGGGTCCAGGTGCTTGTATGTACCGGTGACTTGGACAAAGCAAAGCTCAAGCATGCTTCGAATGATCTTAGGCTGAAGCCAGAAAAAGTTTGGGAACAAGTGCTGCTGCCATGAAGCGCCGCATGACCAAATCAGGCCGTTAAGGCTAAGGCACAATTCGATGCCAGTTCCATGCAGACACTTGCTGAGAATTACGTGTGGACTAGCGACTTAGTCCGGAGACGTTGAATGCATGCTTGCCCGTCACGGCAGCCGTCGGCCGCTTTTGAGAAGCTGCAGACGAGGCCTTGACTTGTCTGGTTCCGTAGTTCGCACCGCCTCCGCGTCTCAGAGATTCGGTGTGTTGCGGCTGGTAGCTACGAATCGGGCAACCCCAGTAAAATCCGAAAGGATGCGAGTCTCCGTAGACCAGACAGGCGGTTGGCGAACAGATGATTTGTACACTTGAAGGAGATTCTGGTCATGGGGCAGAACATGCGCTTGCAGCTGTGAGATGCTGTAAGCTGCATGCTGCATCATGCTGCTAGCTCAACTTTTGAAACCTCCGGCCACCGAGCCGAACGTTCCACTGGTCCAATCTCCGACCTGCAGTCTAGACAGTAACTAGCTATGTTGTCGCAGTACGTTATTGCAGCTCTTTCGCGGTGAATGTTTCAGATGGTTTTCAATTGCAGCGTTGCAGAAGCGCATACACAAGCAGCACGGAGGCCGATGTTCCATAGCCGTTCAGGCCGAAGCTTTGCAACAGTTCTTCGAATGCTAACTGCATTCCAGAAACGTGCGAGCAGACTTTAATGTTGCCAGTAGCCGTAATCAATATGAACGACATGCTACTTGTGTGCAAGCAACTTACCTGAAGCTCAAACGACATTGAGAATTAGATCAGTGTTTTTCGCGAGTGCTTTCCGCGAGAAACCAAACTGGGCGAGGGCACAGCCCCTCGCTACAGCCGCAGACATAGTTGCGATGCCATGGCGCCGCTCAACGGCCGCGTGGCAAGCACGTGCACTCGTAACATCATTCTACTTCATCGTCAGCATAGCTATGCAGGGAAGCTTGAGGCGGCCGCGACGGTCACGAGTCGTGAGTGCCATCACAGCAACGAAAACACAGCTTCAGGTGCTACTTGGGCTGCTGGCCATTGTGCCTGCAGCTGCGGAGGATCCGTCAATTCGTAGTCTAGGCCGGGGTAGCTTGGGAATCGAAGGCTGGAGCATGCCCTGACTTCAGGACGATCTCTGCGAAGACCTTGCTGTGAATATCGCACTCGCATGTGAGGGAACGACTTGGAGAAGGTTAGAGAGAGAGAGAGAGAGCCTCTCCGGAGAACAACTCTGGCGGGGGTGCTAGTCCCGCCAAGAGCTGCGGACCGCGCGGGGTGGGGGCCTAAACGCTGCCCCTGCCTCCTACCCAGAAGAGAAAAAAAAGAGAGAGAGAGCGAGAGAGAGAGATTGCTGAAGGCCTGAGGGTCGCACCGCGACCCCTATACACCCAGCAGAAAGAGAGAGCAAGCGCAGCGATCGTAGCGCTTCTGCGCAGGCAACAAAAAAGAGAGGAATTGAAAAGGCTGTCGGCTCGGAGGTTTACATGCCCGGCCAGAACGAGGAGAGCGAGAGAGCGAGAGAGAGACTGAGAGCGAAAAGCTGCGAGATGTGAGAGTGGGAGTCGGAGAGGGAGCGTGGCGTGCGGCGCTGTGAGGAGGGGTCCAGCCCGGTAGCGATCGCAATATCTGCGTGGTCCTCAGCAGCGGCATCCTACGGGTTCAAACTTAGTTCAAACTCCAAAAGCGAAGTCGAGCAGGAACGAGCACCTGCTTCCCGGTGTCAGCTTGAATTTGAAAATGTGTTCACAACCTTCACGGACGATTAACCTTCTGCTGAAACCTCCAAATCAAGCAGTGGCTTAGGGGGGTCAGGGTCTATGTCTGCACCATTTTACACCCACATGACGACACGCTGTGGGGTGCAGCTGACCTTACCGGGACCCGCTGACCAACTCAAGTTCGACAATGTTCGGCACCTCCAAACATGCAATGCTAAGGAGGGATCCTGATCTCGCTTGTTTGTGAAGGGTTTGAAAGAGGAATACCGGACCATCTTTGCTGGGCGTGTGTGTGTGTGTGTCATCCCTGTAACAAAGGGCTAAGTAACAACGCAGGGGGCTGGAGTGCAGCACAGAAGTCTCCAGCCAACGAAGACACTTCTGTGTATGCAGTGCAAACGTACCTGCATGGCGCACATGGGGAGAGTTACTCCAGCTTGTGGCCATACACCATTCATGTCTGAAGCTGTGAGTGCTTGGGAGTGTTTTTGCTTNGGGAGAGTTACTCCAGCTTGTGGCCATACACCATTCATGTCTGAAGCTGTGAGTGCTTGGGAGTGTTTTTGCTTGCATGCTTGAAGCTTGACTGCGAGTGTGAGCATGTGCGTAAGAGTGTTGCATGTTAATTACTAGATGAGCCTTGCGACCAGTCGTCTAGACAATGGCATCAGCAGAAGCAGATCAGTAACTCTAGACTCTAGACATAGGTAACAGAGAATAAAGAAGGCAAAAAGAAAAAGAGCCACATTCCCGACTGACATATGGACCATGGGGTCTATCGCAAGTGTGTT
The DNA here is from genome assembly GCA_003297005.1 of Symbiodinium sp. clade A Y106. Classification (NCBI taxonomy): domain Eukaryota; class Dinophyceae; order Suessiales; family Symbiodiniaceae; genus Symbiodinium; species Symbiodinium sp. clade A. Next base: position 72,527 of record BGNK01001950.1, read on the forward strand.
TCAGTATGGCCTTCCCTCGTGGGCGCCAGCTGAGTGGAAGGTTGCTTCCACGAAACTGACTTTACAAGCAGTTTCCGGATTCCGAAGCTCGTGACTTTACTGACTCTGGAGCAACGGGAAGATTGAAATTATCGCTGACAGTTTCGTTGCGTCTGTTTTGCTCCGTTCTTTCCTTGCTTGAGTGCTGTTCGTTCTTGTCAAAGTATATCAATTTCCGACAGGCACAATGTAGGATCTGAGTACCCCACCTCGCATGAAGACACCCTGCTGACTCTCAGGAAATGAGAGATGACTCTCATGTGACTTCAAAAGTCACTAGGACCCATGAAAACAAGGCTCATCAAAACCGAACCCGTGACTTCACAGCAGATGGTCGGACGAAGATTATTTGTGGCTCAGTAGCTAGATTTTGCTTGTAGCAGTCTTGAAACTTTACCTGGTAGCTTCTTGTAGTAACCAATCCTTCAAAGCTACCGTCCTGTTCATCTCATCATGCTCGGACCGCAGACAGCACGACCTCCTCCATGTAGGGGAGACGAGGAAGTGCTGGTCATGTTCATCACCATCAATCAATGCAGTTCTGTTACATTCTTGAAGCTTGCTCGAGTAAAAGCATTGCTGTGATTCGCTCCCACAAACCACTCGTTTTTCTCGGTCATGTCGAACAATCTTTCCAGTGTTTTGCCAGATGGTTCGCGCCCAAAAAGCGCCCTTTCCGAACCCGCCGAGCTGGATGTCTTCTAACATGTGGGGAAAAGCCGCCCCGCCACCGCCGCCACCGCCACCTGCTGTTCCCGATCAAGATTCGATGCCTACCCGACCATGTGCATCAATTACATGTACAGTTGGTCAGATGTCTACTCGCGTTGACTTTTCCAACATACAAAAGTTTGATCGTTATGGCATGCAGATCTTGCAGCAAGCGCATTTGGCTTCGATGTGTATGGCGACCGCTTCCACGTCTCCACCAGTTAACTTACAAATGATGCAATTTCAGTTTTCTTCAGCTGCTTCGATTGTGCCTGTGTCAAATGTGTCCTTGCAGAACATGCCAAACAGTATGACGGCCACCATCGATAACAACATGCCGCCCGTGATCCAGCCTACTACCTCATCGGCATTGCAGTTAGCCACCAATGTACGACCTTATGTTCCGCGGCCAGTGAATAACCCGATGTTGTCAGAGTGGCCTCCGGCAAAGGACAACTCTTTGCCCAAAGAAGGTTGGTTTCTGTTGAGTGATCTTTGGGTTCATCTTCCATCGAACTACCAGTATGACATTTCGGAGATTTCGCAGAGTGTGAATTGCAGCTTGATGCAAGGATGCTTTGAAGTCCCGTGGCAGCAAAACCCGACGATCTTTGTTTTGCTTGAATTTCAGCATTCGCTCATCTACGACAGTGTTGGACCACTTCAGATTTTTCGATAACACAGAGATTAAAGACCCAGCCACGCCCAAGCCAACAAAGTTTGGCTTCAACAGACTGAATACCATTATGTTGCGGTTTCGAATGGTTGCAACGAGATCAGCAAGCAGAATGAGATCAATTTCAGAGTTGAAAGTCCGCGAGTACGTGCAAGGAAAGGAAACTGACCAGAACGTAATCCAACTTACGGCCGCGTATTTGACCAGTGTCGTGGAGAACCCGGATTCCTTGGCTGTGGATACAAGTTATTGGCAGAAACTTGCAGAAATCATTGCGACAGCCGGCTGCTTTGAGCATGTTCATCGCGTCTGCCTCGTGAAGATCTCTGAGCAAGTGGCAGGTTTAATTGCTGATGTTCATTTGAATCAAGCAATCATTGCTGCTGATCGCTTTCTGCCTGATTCGGAGCTGTACTGTGTTGCTCATAACACAACCTTCTCTTCGTGTGTTTCCATTTGCAAGCAAGGGGCTTTTCGACCCTCCATGTGGAACTAAGATGACGTAACGTGGCTCCCTCCGCTTACCTTTTATGCCAGGGGCCATCTGACAAATGAAGGCGTTGCGCTTCGTAAACCTGCTGAATATAAGTCAGATGCTCGTCCTTTCTGCATTCTTGGCCGCGCTAAGACACGGCAAGTGGACCACGCTAAACCGGAATCCGGAGGTACTCATGACCACAGCATACATTCGGGACATTCTTCGCTCAAAAGATGGCCGTTAGGCTTTTCGTTGCAGTGTTGCAAAGCCCACCGGAATTGCAATCTGGGTGTACCAGTGAATAATTGCATCATTCTTTCTCTCTTTGTTGCATTGCTTTGCTTGATCTACTCTATCTTTGGCCAGCTACTTGAATCCTCTTATTGTTTACTTTTGTTTATCTCGGACATTGAGGCACACCCTGATTTGCCAACAGTGTAGCATTATCTTGAGTGCTTCCAATTGCTTTTCAGAAACTTGAGCCGAACATGCACCTGCGAAAGTGAAGAGACACGTTCTGCAGCCCCAGTTGTAGTCAGATCGTGCAGTTGAGAATACAGCCGGATTGCAAACGCATGAGAGCATGATGGTGCTTCAGCACTTTTATTCGCTTAAGAAGTAGCATTTCTTGCTCGAAATAGTTTTCACAGTGTTGTATCCTGGTATCATCATGGCATGGTCTCAGCAGTCGTGGAATTGGCCTGATTCCCGCAATGACTGGAATCAGTCATGGTATGGACCCAATCGTGGTGCATCGGCTGATCATCGAAGCCGCCCATATTGTACATCGCGTCCTCCTCATGCCAGCACCAGCCTCATCGTCAGCTCCAGCTCCTACCTTGCCTTCGAATATCGTGTCCGATGACCATCACTACGATACTACTTCCGTGTATGGTTTCTCACTCAAGAAGAACTCATTGGAGCCGAAAGAAGGGTTTCAGTGCCAGAGACATAATGGACATACGAGCTCATGAGCTCTTGTTTCATGGTCCCGACGAGTGGACCTTACGACTTCTGAGTCATGGCCGGTTTGTCTCCATGGTACCCACAAGGTCAGTGACAGAGAGCATTCTTGTGTCCCAACTTCTTTCAGCCATCAGGAAAAAACAATATGACATCGACGGTACAGCCGAAGCAGTACGGCGTCATGCATTTCCTGTCGACTCCACACAGTTGTTCCAGCCCATGCTTGACATGATGGGCAAGTGAGGCATCCTAAATCAGCTGGGTCTGAGACCCACTTATTTTCTGGACTTAAGTCCAGAATATGTACTATCCGCCGTTACGTTTGGCCTGCTTTTCTACGGAAAGATCAGGTAAATGATCTCAAGAAGTTTCACATCCAGCCAGGCAATCCTTCTCATCTTGTTTTGACACTTTTGATTGTGCTCCATTGGACAACAGCTCACGTACATACATGCAAAGTAGTTCATGAGGACCGTGCTGCAGTCTTGGCTTTATTTACTCACCAGTGTTGCAATCCCCAGCGTAGTCCGCTTAAGGTGGATGCAGAGGTCATGAATACCATTGAAGCGCTTGACCACCCACAGCGTCTTTCACTACTCCATCATGTTACTCATCTATTTCTAGACGGAGTGTTGGTTTCTCGTCTGAAAGTTTTGGTACAAGAAGAGTCCGATCGAATCATTGCGTCCCAGATTGATTCAGATCACGCTGCCCATAACACTGGCAGCTCAGGAAGTTCTGGCAATCCTACACCAGCACCACCCCCACCACCACCCCTTCCCGCAGGTTTGGGATCTGCGCCAATCTTTCCGCGGTCCCCACCCACCCGTCCACCAACAAAAGCAATGTCCACAACTCGAGTACCAGTTCATGCAGCGCTCAGACGGAATCCTAAAGCCACGGTTACAGCAGCTGGGTCATCTATGTCTTCACGGTCAAATCGTTCCAGAAGCAGATCCAGATCGGTTCACCTTGCGTACAGTTCACGCTTTCGTCACCAGCAGAAGAGCATGAAAAAACAGAGGTGCGTGGTCAGTTATGCAGTCAACATGGCTTTATCCATGTAGGGGAGCAGAAGAAGTGTTGTGCTCATGATTACATGATGAAGTTGGGGTCGCAGCCTCAGTCAGCACAACATCCCCCATGTACAAGTAGGGGAGACGAGGAAGTGCTGTGCGTACGTGGTCGCCAATGGACAAGAGTTATGGCATCAGTCAGCACGACCTGCTCCATGTAGGGGAGTCGAGGAAGTGCTGTTGCATGTGACTGAGTTTAGAACGAAATTACATGTTCTTGCTGCGTTTCGGATTATTAGTTCGCATTGTTAGTTTTACTTACCCTTCTTTCTTCAGCAATGTCGCAGATCAACCTCAACTCAGCTTTCGACCCATTGGCACCATTGTTCGTACGATTCAACAACGACAATGTGATTCAGTTCAAGCTCAACTGAGAGAGATGGACCAGAGATTGTCCGAAGCCGTGGATGCAGTCACTGAACTGTCTAAGAAACAGAAATCAGTTCATGAGATGCTAGGTCACTTGTTGCAGGATTTCAATGCCCTGAAAGGGCAAACACAACAACAAGACCCACCCATGACCATTCCAGATACGCAGCCATACTGTTGATTGCATGTTTGAGCAGGAGTGCAAAAAGACCAGTCATGTGGAACGATGTTTGAGGAGAATTGCTTGCAAATATGTGTAGGCTTTTGTTGGTTCGAACTGTGAAGCCACAGCATTCATGGCCATGTGGGAAGTTTCGGTAATTACGGACCGGGTGCTCTCCTTCGTGATCACTCGCCGAAATTGCTCGTTTGCTATTTTCTATTCTTATCCTCAAGGCTTTCCCACTGAACCGATTGAGACAATGTTACGACGACATGGCAACGACATGGTTTAGGAGCTCGAAATGTTTGTGCAAGGATGCCGACAAGATGACATCAACTTTCGAGCTGTGGTCCACCCGTTTTTCATTCAAGGGCCCATTGCATATGCTCCATTGACGTATGAAGCTCCAGCGATCCCTCATATTCTGTGCTCTGCAAGTGTTTGTCGCAGCTGGTGTCAGTCTGTCAATTCAGCTGTTCGTGATCGAATCATGGTGAATGTACATCATCTTCTACATGTTTCACATCTTCGTCATGATACCTCAGAACGGCTACACCGACCAAGTGAGGACCGATTTTGACTTCGATCGTGGCTCATTGATCAAATTACTTTGTGTAGCATCATTGACCCTTTGTCTGATTGAGTCTTCTGTCGCCGGTGCTTTGGGACAAAACAGTCGGATTGAATTGACCAGTTCATTTGTCAGTTGCATGAGTGCACTAAGTGTTCTACTGTCATCGATATGAGATTGCCTGCAGAGCTTCTTGATCAAGTTGGCAGACAGTAGAACGTCAGCAATGAAAAGTACAGCTGCGCAAGCTGGCCTGCCCACTGGATCGCACTTGGTACGTGTTACCGCCATCGTGCCACCAGACAAAGTTACAGGAGATCAAACGAGGAATTTTCACTTGGAATGTCATTCTTCGTACACGATTGACACGGTCAAGAGGAGCCTGATGCATCATATCTACCTGGCTTCAGGAAGAAGTCCAAGGATATCGTCTTTGAAATTACAACAAGAAGGTCAGCACACCGCTTTCACTCAACCCATTACGGTGCTGAAAACGCTTTCACCTGTTCAGTTCGTACGTACATCGCTTGATGCTGATGAGTAGAAAACAATCGCTTTGATGCTTCTTTTGTCAGAGCCAAGAGTCAGTTTACACATGTTAGCAGGTGCAACATGTCATGTGTGGAGTGATGTTGTTCGAGCCTCAGTGTTGCATAAGCCTACATGTCCAGCTCTGACGATGGATCCCTTTCGAGTTCGTATGCCGACAGTCTTGCAGCCCCAGAGCTGATTTCCAGCTCTGATTTTGAATGCAGTTCCGACGTCATCGCATACAACAACAGCTCGGGTTCTGAATTGCTGCCCGATTCTGATCAAGAACTACTACCAGATTCCGACAACATCGCCAGTGCATCAAGCAATCCATCACGCGCAGGTAGCCGTAATGAAGCGTCTTCCAAGAAGGAGATCGAGTGCCAACCACAACGCAAACGTCGGCTTCGCACGATTGACGAACACGAAGATGGAGTCAGAATTAAAAATATTCCCTCCCCGAAGGAACAATTCCGTCGGCGAATGCAGCAGACCAATGTGTTGGGGGACGATTTCTTTCTGCCCAATCGAGCCCAGCTTATATTGAACTTTTTGCACAAACATGGCGAGCGATTGATCGAAGAGAAGCCAGGTCCCAAGAAGCGTTTCAAAACTACGCTTCAACTTGTGCAACATGCATTGAAGCGGTCGAAATAAAAGATAGCAGCGCGTGAGTTGCTCCCCCCCATAATTGGGTGTGTGTGTGTGTGTCATCCCTGTAACCAAGGGCTAAGTAACAACGCAGGGGGCTGGAGTGCAGCACAGAAGTCTCCAGCCAACGACGACACGTCTGTGTATGCAGTGCAAACGTACCTGCATGGCGCACGTGGGGAGAGTTACTCCAGCTTGTGGCCATACACCATTCATGTCTGAAGCTGTGAGTGCTTCGGAGTGCTTTTGCTTGCATGCGTGGAGTGTGAGCATGTGCGTAAGAGTTTTGCATGTTACTAGATGGGCTTTGAGACCAGTCGTCTAGACAATGGCATCAGCGATCAGTAACTCTAGACATATGTAACAGAGGATGAAGAAGGCAAGAAGAAAAAGAGCCACATTCCCGACTGACATATGGACCATGAGGTCTATCGCAAGTGTGTGTATGCGTGTGTATACACCTTGATTCTAAGCTAACGCTGTTTGGATACAACCGACAGTCTCGAACTTTGCTCCACACCACCAGCTTCGTCGGGAAAGCAGGGGGGCAGAGGAGGCCCATAAAGCTCTGCCCAACGAAGCTCTCTATGCTGGCCTCAAGATACTGGGACTGATCATCCCAGCGTACCTGCATGCAGAATGGCCTACTCCAAAGAGTCCTCAGCGGGCGCTGATCTGCCCCCGGGAACGTTCTAACGAGGATCGGCGCATTGCTTGAGCCAAACTGTGTTTTCTTCTTCTTCTCGCCAACATGCCTCCTTTTTGCTGGATTGCTTGCAAAACGTGTCGGCTAGATCCGTTGCCGTTCCCCCAGCTCGTGCGCGCCGCGCCCTGGTCATTCAGTCCTGTCGGCGCAAGACAAAATAGGGACTTCAAAAACTCAAGCCGCAAACTCTCATGCCTTCTGCCTGGCCGTCCCGCCAAGTTGGGCTGGAGGGTGCCCGCACCCCTCGTGAGAGCACTACATCAACGCTCTTTCCGGAGATTGCCGGGTGTTTATCCACAGGAAACCACGCTGACACGAAATTTATGCTCTAGGGAACCAGAACAGAGCACAACTTTTGGTTAAGGCCCCGCTGTCAGGCACATTGCTGAAAAAAAACTCAGCTCGCTCTCTGTCTCTTGCTCGCTCTCTCTCTCTCTCTCAAACTCTTGTCGTGTTCGCACGCTCCCGTTTTCGTTGGTTCTCCGCCTTGCCGTAGACCCTTTCCTGATCACAGTCATCGTTATCATCTCCGTCAATGTCATCGCCACTATCGCCACCACTGTTCCCACAATACCAATACTAGTGGGACATGACATGGTTTGCACTTTCCAGCATGTGACCTTCAATTGATTGCATGTTGCACGCGACATCCGGCATGGTCGAGGTCATGTTGATGGGGAGCATTGGGTGCGCGCCTCAACTTGTCAGTGCCAGTTCTTCCTTTTTCTGTCCATCTCTGATTCTCTCTCTCTCCCGCTCTCTCTCTCTCTCTCTCTCGCTCTCGCTCGCTCTCTCTCTGGCTCTATGTGTCAACATTCATGTCCCTATGATCACCATGCCACTATGCCCACAGGTAACGAATTCAAGCTTGCTGTATGACAATGTCGCATGGTGATTTAGACAATCGGTCTGACAGTGTCGAGTCAGGGACAAGTCGGATGCATAAGGGAGGCTTTCAGGGTGGGTTGTTCCGTAGTATGGTGAACCAGGCGATATGCGCAATGAAGCACTCAACTTCTCCGGGGGTGCAGGTGAGGGGACTTATACTGTAAATGGTAAACGACGTCGTCTGTTCGGGAGCCCAGCGTGGGGGAAGGGGGCATTTGCATTTTTGAGCGATGATGAGCTGCAAATTGAAGCAGTATCGTTTGTAGTGTCGTCAAAACGCTTGAGACAACAATTCGATGACATACGGAAGCTGTCGTGGAATGCTTGCCAGGGACTTGGATCATAACCGACGAAACAAAATAGCTCATGCCGCTGATGGCATCGCAGCTGGTTTCCTGACATTGCAGTGCTTGCATCGTAGAGTCTTTGGGAAACGGATGCAAGTGCTACAACCAGAAAGCCGATCTTCCAAGCAATTGTGACAGAGCATTTAATGCAGCATTTGCCTGGCGAGTAACTCAACAAGCAGGGCAGCCGGCGAAGCAGGATCGAAACGACAGCGGCAGGAGTTTAGACAGGGTTGCTTAACAGATTCTGCCTCGCCGCAACTTTCACGGGTTCAGTCTAGGCTCGCCACAACCCATCCGCAGCCCTCTCCTGCCAACCTCACTGTCTGGAGAGTTTGAGGTTTCAGATGCTGATGTTCTACTTGGTGAATTGGCCTGATCGCGATATCCAGCGGTACTCTTGGCAGGCCGCAGCCTCAAAGCTGCCGAAGGTACTGAATCACATCTGGACGTGCTAGGCTCTGACGTTCTGCTGTATACTCGTGCACTGAGTTTTGGGTCCCGAGCATGTCCAGCCCTCTGTCTCCAAGCATTGCTTGCTTGTGCTGCAGGGGCTTCGGGATCACTGTCGAAAGTGGAAGTTGTTTGCCTTGGATGTACTTGGGTTTGCTACCTGTCTCCTCGTTTTGCATGGCTTGGGCACCTTGTCGAGTTTGCGACAAGCTAGGTTTGTTTCCTTGCGCATCCTAATTCCGTTGCCTGCTTGCATTGTGCTTCAATCAGGTGCGGTCGGTACTTTTGTCTATCCCATTTCAAGCCGGCTTGTTGCCTCGCTTTGGTCTCTTTGATGTTTCCCTCTGCCCCCCTTCGTAGCCAGCCAGAGGTCATCAGCCAGACTATCTCCATTTTCTGTGCTGCCGGCTGCTGAGAATCACAGCGAGAGACGCTTCCCGACTGAAACTTCTGCTGGCTTTGGCGCTCGTGCATGTTCCTGGAACCAGGTGCTGCTTTTCCAAGGCTGCAATGGTTTGGTGGAGGAGAGCTTCGCAACTGTGTAAAGTTAGTTAAGTCCATACATGGTGTCGGAGTTTGGTCCCATCAGGAGCACTTCATCAAAGGCGCCCGTGGATGACATCGAACTCGCAGTTTCAGTTTCTGCTTGACTTGAGTGCATTTGCGTGTCCCGAGAGTCCTTCCTCAGTTTTCGGAGCGAGTCGACAGTCAATGTTGCAGTAGGTTGCGGCCATCTTGTGGTGTTCGCACGCTTGAGGTTCATGGAGGGTTCCGTCGAAGGCTGCTCTACACTTTACCGGGCCTAACCGTTACCCAACCGCTTTGACCGTAGACTTCTTCCGTACGCTGATGATGGATGCGTCGAATTCACGTGCGCGCGTTGCGCGAGTTGCTCATGCATCGATCACCAGCAGGAAATCGTGCATCTGTAAAAATTTGGAAGGGCTTAATTACCGCCTGAGTCATCGTGCCACAGTCAGGACGCAAGCTTGTTTAGCACGTCATGGCATCCGCAACTACTTGCCTGCCGCAAATGGATGCCCTAATTGCCGGATTAATCCTCCTGCGGCCTCCATGAACAGATTTATCGGGCCAGGCTCTAAATCATGGAGTCTGGGGCTCAATCCTAAAAACCCAAAGCATTCAGGCCCTCCCTCGGCCGAGTCCTGGCTTGCGGGAAAGGGGCTTGGAGCTGCCAGTAGTACTGTTGCTCATTGCTTTTATGCCTCTAAGCTGTGGAGGCTGCCAAGGTGTTTCGAGTTTAGTGTTGCGCTTGAGGGTTCAGGAGCGTGGCGCTGTTGAGCCTTTAGGCATGAGGCATCAAGAAGCTAGACACAGGTCGTTCCAAATCAGTCGGAAGGGAACATGGTTCGATCGAATTTGCATCGGGAATCGCTTTACTTAGTATACTTTGACGCGGATGCTCAGCACAGCAACAAATTCGAAACTCCATGAGAACGAGTTCATCTCGGTCTGTGCCGCGCCACAGGTTTAAGGTTTCCTGCCCTCTGGCTTCCATGCAGATAGCCGGATTGAATTTGCTAGGCAGCACACCTCCTGTGGAAGTCGCTGTTGACATGTGTCAAATGTGCCTCGGCCTGTTCTGGCTTGCTGCAGCCTTGAATTGCGGGTCTGTGCTGCGCTTGAGGCTCTTCTGGCTCACGTGCATGCAGATTGTGCTGGCGATACTTGGCGAACTTGTTGTTGCGGCTGTGGCGGTGTATTTGGGCATTCATTTGTATGACCAGGCACCAGCACTGTCCGTTGATGACGTCAGAGTTGAGACAAGTTTTGTCAGGGCTCATATTCACACACCAGCTGATGCTGCAACACCTTTGCTTGCAGCGGCAGGGATTAGACGCGGACTCGCGTACCTTCGCAATTCGTGCCGGCGAACAAACCGCATTTTCTCACGAAAGTAATGCCCCAGTATGCTCCTGCAAACACTGGCAGTTTAGGATGAAATTGCCAGGGAAAGTACAAGCTTCTTCCCGAGCTGCGGTTTGGGTGACATCTGGTGCCAAGAAATGCCGCATGTTCGTTGGCAATCGAGGATCACAAGCGGTGCGCTGAACGAGTACTTTGGTGCCGAGTGAGACGCTCAGCTGCCTGCTGCTACTCGACTGTTCCACAGTGGCGGGTCATGGCTTGCCTAGGGCCTAGGCCTAGGCTGCGTCTGTTCGGCTTGTGCCAACAATGTTTGAACTGGCTGTGGTTGCCGACAGCACGCATGCGCGAGCCAAAGCGGAGGCGCGAGAGCATTGGCAAGACAACGGTGGATCACAGCACAAAGATCGACGGGTGACGACGGGTAACAGGAAAGTAGGAAATTGCCCTCAAAGCATGCTTTGCATGGACGGCGTCCACTCGCGCTCTTTCCCTCTCTCCCTCTCTCTCTCTCTCTCTCCCTCTCTCTCTCTCTCTCTCTCTCGCTCTCTCTCTCTCTCAAACCGATTAGGCAATTCGTGGTAGTGTCAGTGGATGTCCGTGCTCAATACGCCTCGAAGCAGACTTGCAGCATAAAACTGTTCACTGGCACTTCGGCACGGGTGTTCTTCCTTAGATCCCAGGGCCCCAGACACCAGACAACATCCAAGTTGGGGCTTGGGTGAGACTTTGCTGGGGCTTTTGGAGAGACGAGGCCGGACCAGGAGAAGGTTGAGCTGAACGTGAAGAGCTGGCCGGAGCCTTTGTTTTGAACCCGCTTTGGCTATGGCACCTTAACTACCTTAACCTAATGCATCACATCGCGGAGCCGAGGTCTGTCCTGTTCTCGCATGTTGCCGGGTTCGCTACTATCAACGCGTGGTTCTTGACCACACGCAATGCTTGAAGAGGTTGCTTTTGCATAGCCACTGCCTTGCAGGCATGGGGCTCCATCCAGCAGGACTCCTCCACCGCACCGCATGTAGAAGAGAAGCCAGTTGAACACCATGAAGGTGAAAGCTGCTGGTCACGTCATGTGTGAAGGAGTACTTCAGTGGCTCTTTTCTGCAAGCCATCGTGGTCATCCCAATCGGCATCTGTCTCAACCGTTGACACACCATTGACAGCAGGGTAAACGCAGTGTGAGGAGAGGGAGTGGTCAAGAAGTTGAAACATGTTGATCGCATCTGCGACACTTCGTATTCTTGGCGTTGATTACTCAGCCGGGAAATAATGATGCTCAAGCCGCGAACGGATGCAGCCTTTTCTGCTGAGCAGCCGTGTTCCTAGCTTACGTTCAGGAGAACTCTTCAGGGCAAGTGCTGGCCAGAATGGCTGCCAAAAAAAGCATGAAATGGGAAGAACTACATGCAGTCCCACTGTCGCATATGGCAGAGGCAAAAAGCTGGAAACCTATCCCCAGCCTACCCTGTACTGCCAGACATCTCTGTAGCAACTTCTGAACAGCTTCATCCCCGTGAACCAGCACAGCCCAAGGCGAGTATTTGGAGCTGCCTAATGCACGAGGGCAGACTGCTCGTAAATTTGCCGATGCAAAAAATGCACGTTGAACACTCGATGGACAATATTTCCGCGACGCTGTTTGGAGTAATGCTGTGTTGATACCGTTTCAGTCCGTTTGCTCGAAAGCCGCAATACTCAACCCACAATCCCGCAGACGCAACTTGAATTCAGCTTTAACATTGGGCGACACCCGCTTTTGGCGCCCAAGTTCGACCCCGGTCTCCCCGCCGTCCCACGCATCTCCCTCATCCCTTCTCCCCCTTCCCCTTTCCCACCTTGGGTGCGACTGTTGGCAATCAGCGTAATGCTCTATTTTTTCAGATTGTGTCACAATGCTGGTCATCAACGCTGGAGGAATATCTCCGAAACCCTCCACTTTGAAGGGTATGAAAGATGCTGTCAGGATGACAGCTGTTGGCAGGCACATACACATGCAGATTCACAGGCTTCTCATACATAGGCCACGAAACTGACCTGTTTTGCTCAATGTGCGAGGCCACGTCCAGAAAATGAACATTCCCACTACCTGATAAATCGAACTTCGATCAAACATGCCAGTTGTTTGCAATGGCAGAAACTTTCAGTGCGGAAGCGCTCCACAATACAAGGAGGTCATCAATGTACCGCCGCAAGAACTGCAAGTAGCTATCAGAAGATTGCATCACGAAGTGATTGAGGCTTGACAGGTACTGTAGATGTTTGCAACTCCAGAGCCAGTGGCAACACCATGTTGTGATTCGTAGACAGCGCCGTTGAATAGCACCACGCATGCAGCCACAACGAGTGGCAACACTAAAGTGCATTTCTGATCGTTTGAAGCGTGGCGCCTCAAGCACGGGACGGTCGTTTGAGAGTGACGCCTGTCAACAGACGGACATAAGTTTACGGACTGGGTGTTGTTTTTTATGCTCAGAGATGCTCAGAGTTGCATTTTTATGATGTCCACCTCAATGTCTCCATTCCGTTGCCGGAATCTTCGTTTTTTATGCATGGATGCTCTGTCCCTGGATGCCCTTGTAGCATGGGCATTATCATGTTTTGGGGCAGGAACGCTCCCTCACATCATGCACAACGTGGCAAGTCTCGCCCCGAACGTGCAGTGGCGCCGCAGAATCGTGGCGAGAGTGAACATGGCTACAGGGTTTGCGCTGTCAAGCATCATGGCAAGGAAAATCCAAGAATAAAAACGCCAGGTTCAGCACAGCAAGGAAAGCCCCAGCATGAACAAAAACCAGGTCCAGCATAAAAAGGAAAACCCCAGCATAAAGAAATGCCAGATCGAGCATAAAGAAGAAACCCCAGCATCGCCGGCATAAGAAAAAGCGGTGGGTAGCATGAGAATAAAATCGCTGTCCTCTTGATAAGTTTACCACATCCAGTATCACGAATCTGCTGCCTTGCTTGCAAGTCAATCCGCCAAGGTCATGAAGCAAGCAGTCAGTTGAAGCAATGACTGTATGTAGCGCATTCACGAGATTTCACGGCACGTTTCAATTGCTCAACGAGAAAATAAGTTGAAACGACCAAACCACGCGCAGCAGAGATAGCAAAGCGGTCTCGAAGCAACAGGGTGCCTATGGACTTTAGCCAAAGGTTTGAAACAACCGGCAGAAGAGGAATTCAACCTGCTTTATGCAACGACAGCATTCCCGATGCACGAACAAACTGCACAAGAACATCAGCCCTCTGCTTACAGTCATCTATGTGAACCTACCTTCAAACGAAGCTCAGCCGGGTTCAACTGTACATAAGCATGCGAAAGCTGAAGAGAAGAACGATGGCTTCCCCCAAGTATTTACCACAGTCAATCACTCAAACTGTGTCTGCACTTTGCGAGCCATCCAACTGAGACTGGAATCTGATGCCTCAAGCTCAGCAAGATCATTTCGCAGAGGACGAATCATGAAATCAATTGGACTATCTCCTGGCGGCAGAAGACGCAGAAGACGAGACTCGGCAACGAGAAACACCTTTCGCGACATCAACTGATGGCGATGAAGCATGGGCGAATGAGTTGGCAAAGCTTGCGAGGTAGCGCGGTGGCCAGTGGGAATGAATTGGCCATCCTTGTAAACGTGCGAAAGGACATCCTGTGGAGTTTCCAAAACATGCGACAGGGCCATGTTGCGAAGTGCTTTGAAACGAGGTCTGGAAAGTGCGAAAGTGGGAACACGAGATACGCACGCACCGCAGCACCGCACAACACAAAACTTGTAAAAGCCAACACAGTCAGCATCAGACCAGAAGGAGCGGCCCGGCTGCGAAATGTTACATTTTCCGTGACGTTCATCGTCCTGTGTCCTTTCCCCCCTTGCCTTTGGAGCCATGTGCCAAATGTAACTCGTCTTCCAGGAGTGCGTAACGAGGCTCGAGACTTGGGGCGAAGTCTTCCAGGGAGATTTGTCGTCGCATGTCCAAGCCTGTGTGTTTGCTTTGCATTTCTTCGGCTTCACATTTGGCAACCGCGCTGCACTTGAAGGAATCTTGATACGATGTTTCTCCTGCAATTCGATGTTGTCTTTCACGAGAACACTATGAATCTGTCTTCTTTGACTGTCAACGGTTTATCGTGTGCTGAACCCGGGCTTGCTAACGCAAGTCGTGCAGGGGAAAAGCACTCCCATTTACTCGTGGCATCCAATAGAGCTTATTCGCGCGTGTGTTTCAACTCCGAGTCCCTGTGATTGCCATTCTGAACTTTCGGACGTTCCAAGCGAACCAAACCGCTACGCACGGCGTAGATTCGGGCACCATGCTTTCTGCGATCTCGATGTCTGTTGCTATAACTTATAACCATCCTGAGGCAACCATGCGACAGACTTTTCTCCAAGCTTGTGCTGAGGAGCTTCACATGGATATTCGTCATCAAACATCTTCAAAGGACGCTCTTTATGAATGCGATTGAAGGCGAAACATGCCCGCGCATGCCTCTGACCCATGGCGGGGAAGGCGTATGTTTTGGGTCCTTTTTCTGTATTTGGGTTCTTCCTTTTTTGCTGGCGGGCACAGGAAGGAAAGAAACAAGAAAGGAGGGAAGGAAGGCGGGGAGGAGCGAAGGAAGGCAGGAAGGAAGAAGCCAAGGACGGAAGGCAACAAGGAACAACCCCTGACCTGAAGGCATTGGCTTCGCTTCCTGCGCATTCTCGCGCGTGCCTGTTGCCGACATGCCAAATAAAGCTATCCGCATACACCAGTGTTCCCGTGACTTCGGGCCTCATCAATGAATACAAATGCCACCTCTGCCCTGTCTCGTTCTTCTGCTGTCATCCATGTTTCAGCAATTTGGCAATGGTTCCTTGCTTAGCGCTGCGAATCCAGAGTTGTCGCTCCTCATCTTTCGAGTTGGAGAACTTTCGTGCTTGAGTCGAGGGTGTCACCCAGTGCTTGCAACCCTTGTGGGACTTGCATGCGACATGCGCTTAGTGCAGTAGTCACTCTTGGGCTGCATAGCCCCTCCTGAGGATACTGTGGTTTGAGCATCATGCGCCTGCCTTAGACGTACGTCTGACGAAGTCCACGCATTTCCGCATCAGTTCGATGCTACAGATATCACTTCTTCGACGTCGTGCGAGAGCATGTCGCCCACATGGACGATGATAAAAAGGATTGGTACGAAGAAAAATGGGACGAGGACCGTAGTGCATTTGACATCCAGTAGACATGAGTGCTATTCCTGGAGAGCGTGACATGGGGAAGGCAGGGCAGGAATGCAGGAACCTGGCCATGGCTCAGATGGCTCAGGAGACAGAAGAGGCGGAGAACGACGTGGCGGGGCTGAGCCTTTCCTTCCTTACTGTGCAGGCGCCACTCGTTTGCGTTCTTCCACTCGCCAGATCCTCTTTTGGAGAAGGCCCTGCGCTATGCCATCAGCGGCATCCTTCCCAACCAGGAGGGCATGGCACCAAGATGAGCATGCAAAGCCGATGGCTGTGGTTGACAGGTTTGTCCATTGAAACGACATCTGGTGTTCGGATAGAGCGAGGGTCAAACACAAAGTGTCACCGCCTCCTTTATTTCGTTTCGAAGTAGTCTAGCTGCACCCGAAGCAACAGCGCAGGCATGCCGACGTGACACACCAAGCCAAACTCGTGAAGTGGTCCCTACCCAGGCAGCCTTGAACGAGGCCAGAAAAATTCAAGTTATTTTACTTCGAACGTCCCCACCCTACCAGGTAGTCTCATGGTAGTCTGTGGGGTTGGGCACTCTAGGGAGTCTCACGGTAGTCTGTGGGGTTGGGCACTCCAGGAGGTAGTCCCAGCGGGCGAGGAGTAATAGCTGACTTTAAAATCTAACAACCCCACACCGAGGGTGGGGAAAAAAGCCAGGCAGCCGACAAAATGCGTTGCAGGCAAAATCGAAGAGCTGCAGGCTCTCTATTGTCAGACCAGGGTACTCAGGACTCGATTCCGGTCAGCCTGAGTTCAGCTAAGGCATTGAGAGCTGGTCTGATGCCATTTCGCACTCTTCGAGGCACATGGCAGCTAGCAGATTGGGAAGGTCGAAGGTCGTGCTAATTTCGAGCCTGCACCGCTAAGCATGTTTTAGGTATGCTCGCAGTTCTAGCACATACTTTGATTTAGTGTTTGTGGCATGCTCCTACTTGTCTAGCTTAAAGTCGTTCACAAGACTGTTTGACATTTGCCGGTGCGTCGTACGCGCAAAATGAGGAATCTTGCCTCCTGCTCTGCCTTTCGAGAGTGTTACAGGCTTTGCAAGGTCGACCTCGTTCCGGTGTTGAGATCCTTTGCAGACAGCCGTTCGCACGACGGATTATCGCACTCGCAAGCATCTGTCCGATGTCTTCCATTAGTTCTTGTGGTGTCACTTTTTTCATGCAGCCTTCCTCACCCAGCTCTCTTCGAGCCTGTGTGCTGACGTCACATTATGCACAAGGTTCGATCTAGGTCTGCCACTGTTCGGACGAGGCAGTGTCACCTCTTGATTGGCTGCGGCCTCCAGCTCAGGGGTGAATCCGAGTTGCATCTGCGACCTGTACGAAGCGCCGGGAGTAGATAGAAGTCAAAACATCGACAAGTCAAGGATTGGTATTCTTTCTGCTGTCGCTTGCTGTTCTGAACTCCGAACGCTTGTTGGAGGATGCTGTCAGCTTGATGCGTGCATCGTCAATGGGCACCCCAAACTCGCAGGAGCCGTCAAAAAGGATGGAGAGGGCAATTGAGATCCTCAACAACTACTTTACATTCGGCGCTGCACTCATGTGGGTCCATGTACACGATGGTTGCATCAAGTTATCCGAAAGGTTTGTCCTGGTCTCTTTTCTACGGTGCCACAGACTTACGACGGCTCGAATGCGTTGTGCCCACGTGCCTAGTTAACTAGTTGACTTGCAGATGCTTACAAAGGTGCGATGGCAAATCTCAGCTCTGCGGTTTACAGATGTCAGGGGCTGAGCAGCAGTACTCGTAGAGTTAGCCGCAGGCCTCCCAGATCCTCAACTAGCGGCTGCATCAGCACCGCGGCCGACGAATTCGTAACGACCACCTACAATTTCGACGAAAGTCGAGAGCCAGAGCCACTTTGACTAGCTGCTCTGGAATCATTGTGCTGATTGGACCGTCCGAAAACATAAGTGACCAAAAACGTCCAGCTCTACGACAGTCGCCGGCGAGCTTGCTGGAGTGACGTAATCTCCCAGCATGCAGCTGCCCACTGTCCAGATGTGGGAAGATAGGGTTACTATCGAAACAGGTGTCCTAGAAGTTCGGAATGCAAGGAGGTGTTTTGAATGTCCGTAGTTGTTGCCAGAGGTCAATCAATGCCTGCGATTACGGTCATAGAAAGTCAGGAAGCTCACTTGTACGTTACGCACGCCTCCACGTGGCTAGCATGGCCGATGCAGCGTTGCATGAAGACAATTTGGTGCCACTGTTTCCGTCAACATGCCAGAACAGCAGGGGCCAGAGGGTCCATAGTTCGCACTTGATTTCCAAACACGTGCTCTTTGTATGCGTGTGTGCACGTGCAACCCCGTTAATTACCAAGGGACAAGTTCTGCAGGTGACTACTTATCGTTTGCTCACGGGATGCCCCACAACTGAAGAATCGGCATCTAACAAAGAGGCTCTTCAAGATCTTCAAGATATTATGATGCAGACTGGGACGCCTGGTGCGGCGACTTTGCAGCTGAATCAGGATCCCTGAAAAGGATTGAAGACCAGACGTATGACATGCCACGAAGTGAATATTCTTTTGCGGATGTCTTGTAGGATGAACGGGAAGGAGCCTTGCAGGTGTGCAGACTGCCGGACTTGCATTGAAGCGAATCACGGGTAAATGAAAGCAGATGTCTCAAGTGATGCGGATGATGATTGTGGCACCGAAAATGAAATGATAACTTGGTTCCAAGTATAATGACGCAGGACGACGATGAAATGAAGCGTGAACGAAAATGAAACATCCCCCAGCTGCTCGCGCCGGGTCCAGGGCGGATACGTGCAGATGCGTTTTCTGGGGGTGTGGGAGAGAGCTTCGGTGGACGCAGTTCCGCTACATTCCCCTCCGTCCCCTGCACCAATTAAATGCAGGGTTTGACCCCCGTCCCGCGAACGCACGCATGCAAGCACGTATGCACGCACACGCAGCCACACACACACACACCCACACGCACAGGCACGCACACACACACACACACACGCAGACAGACACACACCCGCGCACGCGCACGTGCAGGCAGGCAGGCAGGCAGGCGCCAGCCAGACAGACAGACAGACAGACAGACACATACACACATAGACACACTGTCACGCTGAATCCGCACTCTATCTACTTCTGTCATTCGCTACTCAGCGTGTGGCATCGCGTGGATATACTCAAGCTGACCAGGCAAAGATCTGTATTCTCGACGTTGGCACCATTCAGATATCCAGAGCTTTTGGAGCAGAACTTTGTAAGTCTCCTGTGCCCCCTGCAAAAATGTACACAATTGCATGAGGTTGCCCAAGTTGGATTGAACCGGGTCCTGTAAGGCCAGACCCACGTAATGCCCCAGCTGCATGTGCAAGATCGTGCAAGTGCCCAGCAGCGCATCCGGTTTGCATTTCAGCACAAATTGTGAGCCTCTTCGCGAGATGCTCACCCACAAGTCACAAGATCTGTGGAGCATCGAAGAAATGAGACCGCCAAGACATGGTTCCGAGGTGAGCAAAGCAGGATCTGTTGCAGAGTGGGCGGAATCGCTGTGATTCGAGCCCCAACGCGAAAAACACAGACGGCTTGTTCAGGACAACCAGCAAACTGCATAGAAGAAACACAACAGTTAAAAGCAAAATGAAGAGTTGACCAGGGAGGAATGGCAGTGGAAAACAGTCCAGTCAGCACATGTGCCATGTGAGGTCCACTCAGGGACGAGACATGCTTGGCAACCATGCCGTGAGCGATGCCATCAACGAATATCACTTGGAGAACACTCGTGGGATCCTCCTCCGATCACGTCTGTCATTCGCTATTGAACAAATGTCCGGATGTACTCAAGCGTACCAAGCAGTGAGCTGACTTGGAAACAGATGTGCATTCTCAACTGTGGCATCGATTCTAAATTGCAGTTACGTCCAGCTGGCCACACCGGTTTTATGAGACCTCACAGACGGCTTCGTTGGGCAGAGCTCTGTACGTCTCCTCTGCCCCCTTGCAGAAAATAGTACATGTAAAGCAGGCGCTCCCAAGACAGATTGGGGCAGGTCCGCATGAAAAAACTTGGTTTCCGCTAAATCTTAAAACGGCAGAAGCCATCAAAAAACACAAATATGAAGCAGCAAGACACAAAGTAAAGGCAAGTTCTCAAATCCATTGCTCAAATCATCGGTCAGGTTGCTTTGGGGTATGAGGCTCGCACTGCTGCATTCGATCTGCTGCATGTTCAGGATTGCGCGGAATGATGGATCATCTGTCCCCGTTTTGGGTCGAGGCGATTGCCCTCGATCTGCGAAGGATCTTTTTGTGGCGACAGGTTCAGATCTTGGGATTGAGCGATGGACCGAAGGTCAGGGGCAGGGCCAGGACGATGGAGGCTAGCGCCGAGGTCAGGGCCAAGGAGGCGGTTAGGGTGGCGGTCGTCGTCATGATCAAGAGATCCGTGGTCGTGTAGTTCCCGCAGGCCGCTCATAAACCCTGCGTAAGCTCGGCTGCCACATCTCCCTGGAGTCGATTAGCGGAGGATTATTATCATGGTGGATACCCTCGATGAACTGATCGTTTCGCCTTTTCAGGCCTGGTTTGCGGGGGAGATTATGACAAAATCCTCCAGTTCTATCAACGTTCTCGCAAAGAGAAACCAGGTCATGCCACCGTCACCTGTCTGTCTTTGCGAACCATACGCTCGATGGAATAAAGGCCACCCCGGTGATATCGATCGATTCGTGGACAGGGACACCATGTGGCGGATGGGATCGGCGAAAGCTCTCAGCTATGTGGTTTTCCAGCTTCTTCTCGTGGCCGATCCTCCATGACACATCTCCGTTCTACACGGATGTCATGATCTACAATGGCAACGAGATCCTGTCCATTGGGTCTTCCGTGGATTCAGGGCAGATGAGGGCTTCAGTCCAGCAGCAGAGTTTTTTATCCATGATGTCTGCCGCGGACGAGTTCGGTTTTCTGTCGCGGTCACAGCCTTGTTAGGTCGGTGTGTGTTTTGGGTCTTCTCGTTCGAGTGTGGGAGCCGCGCCCTCTTCGAAGGAAGATCTTTGTGAACTGGTAGAATTTTTCTTGGAAGACTCTCGCACAAGTACCGGGCTACTTTCTTCACCGATCGTGCTTTAACTGATACCAATCGGGCTGTGGCTGACGAGAGATCATCTCGAAATCGGCGAGGCAACTGGCTGGCAGACGGTCGCAATTAAGTATGCTTGTCTCTTGCCGCAATCGCTCCACAAGATTCGCGGGCGTGGGAGATGCTTAAGTTTTGACGGTCGGGAAGATTCTATCGAGACTTGAGGGGTCGGTCCCGGGAAAGTCGTGCCGATCGATCCTTCGAGTATTTTCGCTGCCGATCACTTCGTTTGCGGTTTCGGCAGTTGCGGGTTTGGCGGGGCTCTCTCTCCTCTGTCCTTTCGTGGATATCTGATGTGCCGCTCGACATCATCCCAGAATGGTCTAAAAGGTGCGTGCCGCTGTGGATGTTTAGGCTACTGATCAGTGAGCTCGTGCGAGCGCGAATGTGGGTAGTGTGACAGATGGCGACCCTTTGGGCCGCCACGGTCCAAGCCGGAAAAGTAGCTATTCCGCCGGAAGGAACAAGAAAACAAACAAAAGCAAACTCAAGGCGACAGAAAGCAACTCTCCGGGGGGTGGGCGTGTGTGTTTGGCGGCAAGCTGCTTAAACTGCAACCGGATCCGGTTATATCCGGTTTACTTTGGGCTTATGTAGGAAATTTTGAAATCAAGGAATTTCGGGTTGTAATGGCTTTGCTAACGACGAAGTTGCATGAGGTTGCCCTGGTCACGGGGCCTCACTTGCGCAGTGCTCCTTCTGACGTGATTTTTTCCTCTGGTTCCGATAGTTGCTTGTTGGACAGTGCAACGGGGATTCTGCATGGAGTCCGGTATGCCGAGTGTTTGACGGGCATGTTTTCGGTGACACCGGAAATGGGCATCGTCATGTCAATGTACGCTTGAACGGGGTCAGTGCCTGCGCACCGCGCTGGTCAGGAGAACGCCCTCTTAATGGTTGCCGGCGACCTACTGCTGATGTACTCTTCGCCAATCAAAGCTCAATACACCTTGCCAGCAAACGCTGTCCACCTTCCTGGAAGGGGATGGGAGGTACGGGTGAATTGAGCCAGGAGCCATAGCAAACTCGGGGAGATCTGGAGAGTGCTGACTTTACATGCGTCATGCAGATTAGCTGTTGAGGGTGGGGGTTGGCCGATGATGCACCAGCGACCAGGAAGCGACTTTCTGTCCAGACTCTTTGAGGTTGTAGCATGATGTTGTCAGCAAAGCTGTCGCTAAGTCCATAGCGCTCTTCCTATCCGTCGCATCGTTTCTGATGATATTCGTTCTGGACAAGGTGGAGGACGGAGATTTAGCCACATGTTTGGGTCAGATGGGCTTTGTCTCATCTGTCGCAGTGTTCACATGAGGTCATGTATGCATCGAGTCATGCCCACACGTTTGCCGCCCAACCAGTCTGGACAGTACACGATGACGACGGCGAGGACTCAAATGACGATGTCGGGCGAAAGGACGACCACTCAAGCAGCAGCAGTAGCAGGAGCAGCAACACCACCACCCCCACGACCACCACCACCGCCGCCAGCCTTTCTCAGTGCTGTTAGCCGGCTTGGCCTGCAAGGATGAAGCTACGGTCCAGTGCGCCTGGTGTTAAGACTTCTGTAGACTTAGACTGTTAGAGTTTGTACGACAGGCTGTGCATAAACGAGGCTTGCAGGGTAGAGCCCATCTCTAGTTCTCTCGTGTATTGACATGGTCTCGGCAGCAGTCGCGCGAGCAGGTGAGAAGCAACGAATGAAAAAGCACCGCTGTTGCCTGTGACACTTTCAGTTGGTGCACTGGCAGGACAACCACCTGTTCGGCCAAGACTCTGAGGTTGCAGAGGGGGCAACTGAGAAGATGATCTCAGGTGTCAGGGACCGGGGGCCGGGAAGGTAGTGGTGCAGCTCTCGGATCATCAGGTCTAGGCATCCTCATCGGATTCTCCTGGGAGCAACGCATCTGCATTGTAGCGGCTGTGGGTCTTGCAGTTGCAGGCTGGAGTTGTGCAAATCTGGGAATAAGGCAGAGCTTCGACACGGCAGTCGATGTCGTGGCAGAGGGGCTGAGGGAGGACTGCCGCTGCCTGAATAGGAACTCGTGCAGTTGCCTGGCATCGGACTCTGGCTTCCCCTTGCTGAGGTCCACCCCTCATATCCAAGATGATTATGCCCGCATCCCGTTAAACGGCAGCCTGGACAGCCATTGGCAGACCCATGAGAGCGTCTGAGGTCTGTCATACTAGTCTTGATCGTGTTCCCAGCCTGGCGGATCTACATTCTGCCAATGGAAATGGAGCTCTCGGAGGAACACCTGTTGTGCTGATCTGTTCATGTCAGTACTTGGCAGTTTTTACAGCAGGAAATGACTGAAGAAGGTGCTCAGAAGGCTGTACTGAAGCAGCATCTACGATGCACTTACTCCATGCGCGCTGCAGATCGAAGTCTTGGAAGTGAAGGAAACAACTGAGAGATCTGAATGACCTAGGTATGCACAGCAGCATTTCGACCTATTTCTCGAAAAGGAGAGGAATGAGCGTGGGACTTGGCTAAGGGGTGCACCAGCGCAGAGAACCGCCTGCAGCAAGCCGAGGGATGACTTGGACAGAGCGCACCTTCTCATGAAGAGGCACAGAAGGACACTCGGCTCCCGACGAGACTTACGACTCTGGACAGCAGTGCCAAGCTGCTTTTGATCGGTGAGGACCGCACATGGTCTCCAGCACCCAGGTGCAAGCCAGTTCGCGGAGCACATTGTTGAAAGACAGCCATTTGCTCACGTCGAGCAGGTCATGGTGTCCCTTCCGGCCTGAAGCACCTCATGGTGACATCATCTGGGATCGAGGAGGTCGACACATTGCTTTGGTCCGCTACGCATAGAATCCGGCTTGAGAGGTGGATGCGCCAGAAGAACACCACCGACACGAAAAGCATGGTGTTCGCTGCTCAGTCGTGTTGGCCTCGCAGCTGTCAAGTACACCGTGTTGATAAGGTGGCGTTTGTCAGGTAGTGCTTCCCGGTGGTGTCAGGTTTAAGGATTTCCCTTCACTATAGTGTTGCATGTGAAAGGCTACGTTCCCTACAAGGCCAGCAAGCATGCACCGAAGCGCTTGAAAGGTCTTCACTAAGGGGGGATTCCCGTGTGCCAGCATTTTGAGCCCGCGAAGCAAGACATGTTGCTGGTCCTGACATCCTACCGCAAGCGCCGCATCAATGTCCGACCATGTCCGACCTTAGCTCCTTGAGGCCAATTGAGGATCCGCCCGAAGTACCTTCAGTCGGCTGTGGTCGCAACTTCGTGTTGTGTTGAGAAGTTTGGGTGTATTATGCAATTATGCATGTAGCACAAGGAGGCCCGAGAAGTTTTTCGAAGTGCTTCTTTGGTGAGGCAATGCCATGCTGGGTCGGCAGAGTCTTCCCGTAAGTATGCCGAGCCCTCCTTTGTAAACTTGCTTTAGCCTCTGTAATGGCTGTTTCCATCCCGCCCTGTAACAGTTAACATCCAGAAATCTTCTGCGCTTGGAATTTGCAGTGTCATTATGTCCGTTTCCCTGGAACACGTCTCAATGTCTGCAGAGGCACAACGTGATAAGCAATATGTCTCTACGTGGCATGGAAACAGGTGCTGGTGCTGGGTGGGGGTGGTGCTGGTGCTGCTGCTGCTGCTGCTGCTTCTCCTGCTGCTGCTGCTGGTGCTGATGCTAGCGGTGGTGGTGGTGGTGGTGGTGGCCAGCATGTTGTATGAAGGCATCATCATACTGGTGCACACAATTGGCCAATCGTTGCTTCAAGACCGAAACAGTGCCTTGAAAGCGTGCTGCTTGCGACGATGTATTTGCACATCCCAGCTCGGACCCAAGAGCAGCCACTTTGCTGTAATGGTCAGCAGTTTTCCAAATGAATGGAACACCGTAGCTTCCGTGTATCCATGTTCGCCGCTTTGTTTGCTGCTTCGTCTTTGCAACCTGCTCCATAGCTTGCGTCATCTCAACTCTACTAGTAGGGCTTGTCAAGCTCGCGGTATGTTCTGAGGACAAGAAGAAGAAGAGAAATGCTGGACATCAGACGCTTGGAGTGTCGATGTCAGTGTGTGATACTAACTGAAGGTAATTTTGAACTGGTGGCTTCTGGATGGATCTGAATCCAAGGAGAGAAAGCGCAAAGCCCCTGCTGAGCAACTAGCGAGACTCGCGGCCAGTGAAAGTCAGCCCGCGGGCTCCTGGCAA
Organism: Symbiodinium sp. clade A Y106; assembly: GCA_003297005.1. Taxonomy (NCBI): domain Eukaryota; class Dinophyceae; order Suessiales; family Symbiodiniaceae; genus Symbiodinium; species Symbiodinium sp. clade A. The sequence continues at coordinate 97,557 of BGNK01001950.1, forward strand.
GATGCAAGCGGTATCTCGAACTGTTTGGGTTTACTGCCACAACCTACTTTTCCTTCAGCTCCAAGACGTGCGCCAGAACCGTGGCATCAAGTTGTCAAGCATAGTGACTTCTCAATGCTCCCATGTAGTCGTGGGCAGAACAGAGCAGATGCAGAAGCACAGGTGATGTCTGCATAGTCGCAAGAAGCGCTAAATATGAGAGCTGATACCTAATTATCAAGCTTGGGCGTACTCATTGTCTGCAAGCTGTTTATTCCCGGCATCGGCCAGTGCCAGATCAACATTGTAGATCATACGACTTACAACAGCTTTCCATGGGGCGCTTTCCAGGTGCTGGAGAAGCCCTCAGAAATTGCTGATGTGGGTGTAGCTCTTGTGCAAGCTCACCGTTGATCGTGATTTCAGGACATGCGGTCTCCTTCGAAGCTTCCAAGAGTGAGGGCTTAAGCCAGATTGAAGAGGCAGGTGGGACCTTGCTTAGAGTGTGCTCTGCGTTGTCACGTTGTCGAGCCACAAGGTGACCAACATGCTCAAGGCCTGTTGCAGGAGTCTTATGATCAAATGTTGCTGCGCGAGCACGCTAGGTTCAAACCGATGCCCTCGCAGATCTGCATTTGAAGGCCAGCGAGGTCGTGTGCAGCCATGCTGTTGAGGCGAGAGCATGCTCTGCTGACAGATCAAGAACATTCAAGACACTGCCAATAAAGTCGGCGAATTTGCCAACAAGATCCGCGGTATCGAGGTGTGCAGCAGCCCATCGGATCCAAACAGAGACTCAGAGAGCCGTTCCAGGTGGAGCTGGGAGAAGCCAAGAAAGCAGCGGAGCAGATTGTGGGCGCAAACACAGGCATGCGCAGCAGAGCTACACTGTTCTTTGCTAGATGGCAGTTGAGGCATGGGTGAGTTGGCAAAGGAGGTTGCAACCATAAAGGCCCGGTCGGTGGAGTAGCGTGAGTATCGGTGGAAATTCTAAGCTTCAGGCCAAGGCCGCGGAACAGCAGTCCGACCTCATCCTGGCGAAGGCTAAACTCGTCAAATACTGGCAGCCTACCTCGCAAAGTCTAGCAAGCTCAGGATGCTGTTGACAAGCTCATCCCCACCAACGCCGGCATTGGTTGCATGGCATCCTTGCTGGCGGGCATACCTGTGCAGTAGCAGTATGTGTGCCTCATAAGCTGACAAAGCAGGTGGTGCACGCCAGGTTCTCTACACATCGAAGGCTTCCGACAGTATCCAGAAGGTCTGTATAGTTTCCAGGGTGGACATGATGTCTGTGCACTGTGTGATGCAGCCGGAAATGATGCACTCACCACCCGCAGATTGTTTCGATATTCCCAGCGCGAAAAAGAGGTAGCCACGCACCAGGCAGTTGCTGCCTACCGCATGCAATGTGACATCGGCTAGCCCTGACCTGGCAACGGCACAGATTTATTTGGCTTTAGGCTTGCTCGGCAAGTAGCGTGAAGGGACAGTGTTGTCATCCATGGTGTGTGGAAGGGCGGAGGCTCATGCCATAAGCTGCTTTGGGCAGCTACGCAAGGCAAACGAGCATTGTTTGGGATGGTGCTGACAGAAACCATTCCCGCGTGACGAAATAGTCGAACACAGGCACCTTAAATCGGAAGTTGAGCCCCATCCAACTCGACACCTGCTTGGTTTACTTTCTGGCCTGTGAGCCACTGGCTGCAAGCCTTGCCATGCTTTGCCATTATGCGGATAGTGAGTTAAGAAATATCGACCCCTTTGCACCTAGTAGTGGTGTAGTAAACCATAGCTTCTAGGTCTCACGCCGTAGGCTGTTGCACGCAGTGTCTCACTTCAGGATAATGATATGTTTGGCTCAAGACATGGCAGGAAAAAGTGCGTCTACTGCATATAACTGCGGTAGGCCTCTGTGTGTTGGTTGTGTCTTGTTGAACTTATCTGGTTATCAGCCGTAGGCGAGACTTCCCGCAGTGCCTAAGGTAAGCCCAGCGCCCAGTAGCCCGAAGAGGGGCTGCTAAGGGCAAGATTAGCTCCTCAGTGCGCCCGTAGAAGGGGCTGCCTCAGTGCATGTCCGCACCGAGAGGCGACCGAGGAGGAGAGAGAAAGCCAAGGCGGCACTTTTACACTTGCCAAGACTATTGTATTAGCGAGGCAAAAAGGCTGTTCGGATTTACTCTTCCCCGCCGGGACTATGGGGAGCTGGACAGCCACGGCCACGAGCGGCACATAGAGGCGATCGTCGAGACCTACAACAACTACGGTAGTGACTGGTCTAGCCTTTGCGTTCAGGTGTTGCTGTTGGCCCAGGTTGTGCCCACCAGCAAGGGCCGACAGAAGGGCAAAGGAAAGGGTCGGCAGCCCAACGTCGCCAACCCGGCCGCGAAGCCACAGGCACTGCCCATAGCAAAAGCAACAGGGGCAGCTGAGCCGAAGGCCGCGGCAAAGACTGAGTCCAAGGACAAGCGTGGAACACCAGCGCAGGCGGCGAAGGCTGAATCTTTGAGTGACGTGCGCGCGCCTGCTGCTACTTCTTCTTCTTCTTCTGGGGGCCCGCCGGTGGCGGCGCCATGCGGCGCCCGTGGTTGAAGGGGCTGCGCCACCGGTGGAGCCAAAGACTGCACCGGAGAAGCCCGTTGAGGAGCAGCCACGCGGCTGTGGCGTCGGAGCAGCCCACCTTAGAGTCGGTTGTTCCCGACGCCCAGCCTACAGCGGCGGACGTTTTGCCAAAGGAGGAGCCTGAGCTCGAAGACTTGGTCGTGAAAGAGGAGCCCGCTGAGGAAGCAGAGGCGGAAGCTCCAGCAGAGGAGGAGGTCGCAGAGCCGGCCGCCGAGGCAGAGACAATCAAGGAGGAGGCGCCCGACTAGGAAGGGGCAGCCGACGCTGAGATTGCCGAACCCGAGGCAGAGGCCGAGGGAGAAGAGGGTCCGGTTCCGATCGACGTGGACGAGGAGGCTGTTGTACATAGCTCACCGGTTGCCGAGGTAGTTTCTGTACATAGCCCAGCGTCGCCAGATCTTTCGGAGAGGGCTTGCTCGGAGCCCCCAGAGCGCCCTGTGCGAGAGGGCGGCTTCGCGTGAGACCTAGGATCCTTAAGCCACCCAGCGACCTACTCCTCCTCCAAGGGCCGCATCGAAGCCCAAGGCAAAGGCGAAGGCTAACGCAGCAATCGCAGCGGTTATCCCGGCAATGCCTGCCAGCAGCATAGCCAACACAGAAAACAATGTGACATGGCTGTGGGATACCGCCGCGGGTCGTCACCTCATCGGCCGCCAGGCTCTGAGCTCTGACATGCGCGCGTGCGTCCGCACAACAAGCACACCCGTAGGTTTTGCAACAGGTGGTGGCGCCCAGCACTGCACCCAGTCCTTGTCGTTTGGGGGCAGCAAGCTAGTGCCACAGGAGGAACAGGTCTACGTGCTGACAGAGTGCCCTCCAGCCCTTAGCGTAGGAAAGGCCGTTCAGGACCAAGGTTGTCTCTTTGTCTGGGACCCTAAAGAGTCTGGCCCCACTTTGTTCCTGCCTCCGAGGTCCACCGCTGCAAGCTTAGGGTTCCTAGGGGTGCTAGGCTAAACGCTTCTAGAGTCGTTGAGTACGTGCCGCAGTTTGACGAAAGGTTGTCACCTTTAGTCCACCAGCCCGTTGAGCAGCTAAGCCCAGTTGAGGCAGCTGCTTCGCCAAGCGCTGTTGAGTCCGATGCCGTGTCCGTCGTTGACGAAGACATCGGGAGTGGCACAGGTGATCTGCCAGGGTACGCACCCACAGAGGTTGCAACCAGTGACGAGGAGCTTGAGGCCGGTTACCTCGCGGAAGCGCCTCAAGAGTTGGAGCACAGCTTTTTAGGTCAAGCGCTGAAGGGGCGCACCTACCGGTGCCCGAGAGTCAGCTGCTGTAGAACCACCTTCCCCTACGTTCTCAGAACTTTTTGAGGAAGGGGCTGCAACCAGCGCCCACGCACCTAAGAAGCCTGAGCCCAGTGCTGCAGTCGATCTGGAGGACGACAAGCCTCTGATTGACCTAGTGGACCCAAAGTCGCTAAAACCGCCTAAACGGGAGACCTTAATGGCTAAAGCAAAGTCCGCGAAGCACCTCCTTACACACTTCCCTAAGAACCCCTTTTGCCGCATATGTAGTCTTGCCAAAACTACATCAATGAAGGCTGCCAAAAAGCCAGACACTAAGTCCGATGACCTCATCGATGTGCCCACGGCGCCGTGGCAGCAAATCGCCACCGATGATGTTATCATGGCCCGAGGTGATGATCATAGAGGCATAGGGACAGGGGGGGTGAAGTCACGCCACGTTGTAAGAGATGTGTTTTCAGGGGCTAGGGTTGCGTACCCGATGTCTCGTAGGACGCTTCAGAACCACGCCAAGAACTTCAGGCACTTCTTCGGCCTGCGCCCAACCTCGAAGCCACCAGTCTGTCTTGTGAAGATGGACGAAGCTGGTGAGCTTGAAGGGGCAGCGTCAGANCGCCCAACCTCGAAGCCACCAGTCTGTCTTGTGAAGATGGACGAAGCTGGTGAGCTTGAAGGGGCAGCGTCAGAGGTCGGGCTTGTCCCCGAGACTTCCTTGCCGAACAGATGGCCTCATAACTCGGTGTTTGAGCATGACGTTAAGGAGGAGAAAGAGTGCTGTAGGAGCATCCACCTTCAGTCGGGTTTGCCCTACGACTTCCACACCTACTCCTACCCCTACGCATGCCTCTCGCTTTCCTTTGACCGAGTGAGCCACTCTGACAAGGCCAAGTCGCAGTGGGAAGTTCTCACGAAGGCTCCCTTTGAGGGTATCCGTGCGTGTTTTGGACAGCTTGTCTATTACCGCAAGAAGGGACCCTCTACAAGGGCTCTGGATCCGAGTCTTCAACCTGGTTTGTTCCTAGGGTGGCGCCTAGATGCAGGGCTTGAGGTATAGATTCGTGACCAAGGTCCTCGATTACACAGAGTTTCGCTCCAAACGCAACACCCTTGTGGTTGACGTTCCTCAGGACGAGCTCTTTATCGAGGAAGGCCCTCCAGTCTTTCCTGTGGCCAATGCTAATCGCCGCGCCCTGGTTGAAGGGGCTGCAGAGGGCGAGCTCCCAGACATCCCGCTTAAGGAAGTGCCGTTCCCTCCAGAGGGCAGATGCTAAGCCTCCACTTAGGGACCCTAAGGTTAGGAGCGTCTATATCACTGTAGAGCGCATCATTAAGTTTAAGGAGACACCTGGGTGTAAAGCTTGCTACGGGAAGGCTACGGTACACACGCCAGAGTGCCGCAAGCGTTTCACGGAACTTGTTGAGAAAGAGCGTAAGGAGAAGGAAGAGCGCCGCTCCCTGCCTCCTACACCCGGCAGGACAGTGCCACCGACTCAGTGTTTGGTGTCCCCGCCGGTGCGTCTGCCAAGCCAGCTCCTCAGCTGTCTGCCAAGCCAGCTCCTCAGCAAAAGCCGGTCTTCCAGAAATGAACCAACCGAAGGGCACGCAGAGCGAAGGCTAAAGGAAAAGGCTTTACCACAGTGTTCGAGTACGACTGCTCTCCCAGTTCAGCTTTTGGTAGGTCCAACACTGAGCTTGGTGTCCCACACCTGCGCCTTTCGAGGAAGTACTTTGACCTCGAAGACAGCTGTGTTCAAGCACAAGTTGCCGACCAACTTGACGCAGTTCCAAGCGCCCATCTTTGGGGAGCGCTGCCTAACATCGTTGGTTATAGGCGTAGGGATGTTGACGCTGCTAAAGGAACATGGCTAGCTCAGCTTGCAAGGTTTCGTAGCACGTTCCAAGCCTACACTTCTCACGCACGTCACGCGCTGCAGAAGGGCCATGGTTGCACACCTGTCTGGCCCAGTAACTCTGAGTGTTGGCGTCGCCCAGTGGTTAAGGAGTTTCTCTCCGAGCACAAAGACTCTTTGCACAAGGTTGAGGTTCATGGTTGTGACTTTGGTTGGTGGGTCAATGACGACAAACCGCTTCATGCCTCATTTAGGTTTTACATGGTTTTACACCAGCTCAACCCGCCTAGTCGAAGTGCTTGGGAGGTTTCAGAAAGAGCATAAGGTTGACGAATGCTCTAAGAACAAGGGCGTTACACAGCATGTTCCCACAGACATGCCCGCATTATGCCGTCAGATTGTGATCGCTATCAATCACAATGCACAGGCACCCGTTGCACTGCCATGCCAGTTGTACCTATGCAGGAACACCAAGAGCATCGCACAAAGGAGCAAGCTTTGAGGCACGTGTCGCCACTCGCAGGTCTTGAGGACTTTGCCGCTGTGGTAGAAAGTGACCCAACCACTAAGCGCATCGTGGAGGAGATTGTTGACCTGAACGGTCTAGTGTCACAAGCCTGTGGCCTAAACTGGGATGGGAAGCAGTCAAGCCCAGAGGTTGCTGCTATAGTTACCAAGCTCCTTTCTCGCGCTGAGATGCTAGCCAGTCCGGAGGCTCTTGCAGCTCTTAGGAGCGAAGCCGACGGCCTCAGGGCTGTTCCGGTGTGGGACGAGACCAACCCCAGGGAGCACGCAGACGTCCAAAAGGAAGCAACGAGCTCCGGGGCCAAGGTTCACTTTGGTAGGTTAATGACTATAGTTTCGATTAAGTTCTATGAGCTAGCCAAGCATCTGCAGAAGCTCAAAGGGCGTATCGTCTATAGGGGTGACTGTGCTGAGGACGAGTATGGGGCAGCTGCTGTGTACCAGGAGTTGGGTGCCAACCCCACTTCCGTACAGGGGCTCAACAATTGCCTTGCGTATGGCGGCCTACAGGGGCATGCCACCACGACAGCTGATGCGAATAAGGCTTACGTTCAGGCGTTGCTGAAATCGAAGCATCAGACTTGGATTGAGTTTCCTCCCGAACTCCGCCCGAAGTGGTGGAGGGAGAAGTTCGCCCGGCCCGTTTTGTTGCTACTCAGAGCGCTCTATGGCCATCCCGACGCAGGGGGCCTGTGGGAGCAGCACTTAGCACACATCATTAGGGGCCTTGGGGGCAAGGAGGTTCCAGAGTTTCCTGGAAATTACTGGTTCCCACAACGCAGGCTTTTGTTGTCGACATACGTCGACGACCTGACTTTGTCAGGGCCAGAGGCTGAGCACCAGGCCTTCTGGGACGAGCTCACAGCTCTCGTCGATGTCGAGCCTCCTGAGCCCGTGTTTAGAGTTTTGGGGCGCAACCACTACATCGTAGACGTAGAGAGCGAGGCTCCCGACATGCCATCTGTCGCTGCAGCCAAGGACGCAATGTCATTCGATGTGGTAGACCGCCAATCGTTCTTGAGTTGATTGGTATGGTTCCAGAAACGCATCCCAAAGATGCGTCTGTTTTCATTTGATTCTAAATCGCAGTCCGAGCGAGTAAGGGGGGCAGCCTTTTGGCGCCCGCAAGCTACAAAGCACGAGTGCCCGTGCCGCAGCCCCCGCTCGCACACCCTAACTTCCGGCATGAAGCCATTTTGGCGTCGGTTGAGAGGGCCCCAGCCTGCCGCCCTACCATGTGCACGGCGAGGGGGGAGTTAAGAAATATCGACCCCTTTGCACCTAGTAGTGGTGTAGTAAATCATAGCTTCTAGGTCTCACGCAGTAGGCTGTTGCACGCAGTGTTTCACTTCAGGATAATGATATGTTTGGCTCAAGACATGACAGGAAAAAGTGCGTCTATTGCATATAACTGCGGTAGGCCTCTGTGTGTTGGTTGTGTCTTGTTGAACTTAACTTAGTGGAAACATACTGTATGGTTTGTTTGGTGCAGTCTTTGTGGCAGCTTGCACCAGCACGGTGTCAGTCAGGTTTCAGGCTGCTCCTAACTTCACTCACTTACTTTGCCGGTGAGAGGCAGCCGCCACGAGAGACCCCGCGGCAAGCAGCCTTCCTTTGACAAGCACTTCAAAGGGCTGGAGACAAAGCATCCTCGCTCAAAAGTCGATGCATCAATGAGCCCCTGCACACAGTGTGAGTGCACTTCTGGGACTCTGAGACACACGTGGATGTTTCGCAGTGGCCACTGCTTGTCTTCCATGTTCTCATGGCTCTGAGACCATTCTGACAGCTTTGAGCGGCACTTACACGTTCCACTTCTTGAATTGTCGGGAATGCCACAGCTTTAGTAACATCACGCGAATTCACGAAAGCGGGATGCGAAGGCGGTCATGCATCATGAACTCCCCGTCCTGATGTAGAAGTAACTACGGCACAAGCTTTTTTGAATTGACAGAGAAGCTAGCTTTCGAGATGTCGTCATTTCACCTGCCTCATTCCCCGAACCACTCCGCCACAGACATCCCGTGCCGCAGCCTTTTGGAATGTGCAATGGAAGTCAAAGCCCCGGTGTTTTTGCCTGCCCTTCCTCGCTCATACTCAGGGATGCTGTGTGCAGGCGGTGTTGGACCTGTGCATTGAGATGCCGTGCAGTCCAAATGCTTCACGCTGGGTCAGGTAATGGGTGCAGCCTGTTGCTCGGAAATCGACAAGGTTCCAAAGGGTCAGCTGCAAACCCGGCTTCACCACAGCATAGAGCAGACGTGAGCGCAGGCTAGGGCAACCCAGCCAGTGCAAGTTCATTCGCAGCCGGGGTTGCCACCGCCACTGCCAGGCGCGATATTGTTTTTTTGATGCAAGAGTCTCTAGAGAAGCGCGAGGGGAAGCTGAAGTCCCAAGCGCTCCCAAAGAGGACGTGCAGGCGAGACAGGCGAGACGTCGAAACGTGCATGAAGCTGCTGCCTTGTTTAGTGCGAAAGACCTCGAAAGACAGGCTGAACCTTCTGTCATGGCATCAGGAGGCGCGCAATACAAAGTAGCATCGTGGCCTAGGGGTCTAGCGTCTAGCTGGTATACAGCCTGCAGCGAGGAGATGGTGACACGCAAGCAAGGCACCCAGAGCTCAGCAGCAGAATGCATGACAGCAGCCATATAAGCTCAGATGCTGCACGGGTGAGCCGAAGCGCGAAGCATCCAAACGTATGAGAAGATCTCTCGTATGAAAGCTTTAGATTTTCACGGCAGCACCTTCGAAGCGCTTCAACAAGGAGCTGGACCTTCTGTGTGTGTGTGTGTGTCTATGTCGGGTGTGACAAAGCTTGCACGGGTAATAGGCACTCTGACATGGGTGTAGCCGTTGTTGCTGTTGTGGCTCAACGGGCACTGACGTTTGATGTCGACTGGAGTTTGCCCTTCACGGTCTGTCCCCATCATTTCGGAGTAGAGAGCATCCTTTCATGTTTGCACCAATGTTTGAATGTTTCGTGCTCTGACTTTCGCAGTAGTTATATATTGTGCTTATCGGCTTTTCGGCTTCCCGCCACGTTTCTGAAGTTTCGGCTTTACAGCTGCCTCCCGAGTGTGGGCTTGAGTTGAACACTCTTTGGTACAGTTCTTGGCTCATCTTGGCTCGCCACATTTTTGCCGGTTTCGGGCGACACCATTTTGCTCCCCTTAGGGTTTCGGTGTTTTCCACCCATCATTCCCCTTTCGGGTCATGGGCTTCCTTCCTGACACGGGGTTTTCGGCTTACCACCTACCATCCCATCAACCATCAATTTTTTAACAGGCTCGTCCTGTCCGGCGGCCAGGGTGCGAGGATGCGCAGAATGACGGCAGCATCAGTAGCATCCCTGACCAATCGCCGGCTGTGAGGTTTCCTCGTGCGACCAAATTCAAGCCCCTCTGCCCCGAATGCATGCAGCCTTGTGCCTCTACTGTGATTTTTTACTCAGGTGTCTGAGATGGTGGACGAAGTTACGGCCAAGGCCCCCGATGCGTATGATGTCGGATTGGCGAAATCGAATTAGTATGGGCAGGAACAGCGACATCAGGCCAAGCAGGTGGTGAAGGATTTCGCCACTTCGCTTGCATCCACTGCAGTCGTGCTATGTCAACTTCTTGGACGCTTGGCTTCATGTGAGGTTAAGGAGATGGTCAAGGGCCGCAAGATGAATGTCAGAGACTTGGGCAACCCTGCCAGACAAGAAGCAAACGTTCCACTGCACATCAACCTGAAGATATATGTCGGTAGAATAGCTGGGATTTAGGTGCATTTGGTCTTTGCTGAAGTTCAGGTAATGACCCAGGCCGGCCAGCTGAAAACGTGTGTGAGCGCTCAGCTTTCCAGCTCCATCAATGAAGATGCTCTTTTCTCACGCATGATTGTTCTTCGCTTCGCAGTGTTGAAACTCCAAACATCTCCAAATGTGCCATGGGTTAGCAGCCGTTTCTGTGAACCCTGCCATTCTGCGTTTCTGCAACAAAACCGACCAAGTCGGGCAGGGTGTTGTCAAGCCATGTCAAGGCCAGAACTGCAGTCCTTACTCAACCTCATCAGCGACGCCCAACCTAGCTCAGGTGTGGTGTCGTTGAGTCGCAATCTAGATGCCTTGAAGATCAAGGCCCCTGAGAATACTATGCTGTCGCAACAGCAAATCTCGAGATCCCTATGCAGGTGGGTGCACAAAATCGGAGCATCGCACTTCGAGATGTGGACGAGATTGCAGCAGGCCTATCATCGCATGTCACAGCCTGTCAGCAGTTTGATTTTTGTGGGTTTGCAGCTGGTGCAGCAGGTGCAGATGTCGAGGGTCGCTCGACTGGGATGCACAGTGTGACGGCCTATTCTGGCTTGTCTATGGGTTTTTGCGCAAGGTATTTCGACTCCACTGGATGACTTATGCGCTACGCTGGTGCTCTCCGATGACTGGGTAAAACTGTTGCTGGTGCCAGTTGTATCCGTGAGCCATGTGCTGTCGGTGTTAACGTAAGAACAAGGAGCCTTCCATATGTGGCCGCCCCCACAGCAGCCAGACTGCCAGATTTCACAATAAGCGATCCTTGACAGAGTGTCAGACACGATGCGTGCGGTCGATGCAGGACTGCATCACGTTCCGGTTTGCGGACCTCAATTCTCGGGACGTTGTGCTTCCGTTTTCACATGTGTGAACTAGCAGGTCGTCACAAACCGTCAAAGAAATTGTCGCCTTGCATTTCGCAGGACACCTTTGTCATGTGCTTGCTGATGTTCTGCAATAGCCAGAAATGAGTGGCAAGGGCCGGAGCAGTTGCAGCAGTTGCAGTGCTTTGCAGTCCGAAAGCCGGGACCGGAGCACTTTCGCAAAAGGACGTTTTGGAAGGAGATGCAAATGCAGCGGATGGCAACCAGTTCGACTTGCATGACCTACTAACCGACTGTAAGATAAGCATCATTTGCCACAGTGTAGTCGTAGGCTGAAGATGTCGAGATGATTTGATGGTTTTTGTCCGAGTCTGTTTTGTGGTGTTCTTCCCTGTTCGGGGGTGTTTGCCTTTGGGTTTGGTGGGCTAGGCCGAGGCACGCACGTAACCCTCGTTGCTCACTGCAGACTTGCGCGTCCTTTGCTTGCAGCCTGTTGTGCCAGGTTTCCTGTGTGTTCAGGTGTATCCGCTTGTTCAGGTCAAGCAGCTGAATTTTGCCCGCCCCCGCGTCCCGATGAGTGGCAAAGGGCATTGTTAGACCTGATTGGGTCCAGTATGGCGTGCGCCCAGTGACGTGTTTTCCCTCCGGGTTCGGATTTCTCGGGCCTGGACGGCCCTGCTGATGTCATGTTCTCTGCAGCCAAAACACCAGCCTGCATGAACAGTTGAGGGTTCGCGTGCTGCTATGAAGGTTCGGTTGGCTTCGCTTGAACCGGATGGCGGTCTGAGCGGTTCGGTTCCTGTGTGCGGTTCGGTTCGCGGTTCCTACCGGTTCCGCGGTTGAGCACAGGTTTTGGAATATTTGGGGCCTGAAAGTGCTGAAAACCTGTGCTCCTCCGGGCGCCCGCGGCCATGCAGGGGAATACAGATCATGTGCTGTCTCTGTATGGTGGGAAGGAAGCCTACATTCGTTGCTTCTTCGGAGAAGCAGCAAGCAGGGTTGGGGGTGCTGGGCAGCAGGGTTGGGGGTGCTGGGCCGGGGACGCGGGGGAGTACAGGTTTTGGAACATTTGGGGCCTGAAAGTGCTGAACACCTGTACTCCCCCGCACGCCCCCGGCAATGCAGGGGAATACAGATCATGTGCTGCCTTTGTATGGTGGGAACAATAAGCAAGGTTGGGAGTGCTGGGCCGGAGTACAGGTTTTCCAACATTTGCGGCCGGAAAGTGCCTAAAACCTGTACTCGCCCGCGTGCCCCCGGTAACGCAGGGGAATACAGAACATGTGGAGGGGACGGTTCGGTTCACGGGGCGGTTCCCAGCGGCCTAGCGGTTCGCTGCAACGGTTCGGTTCGGTTCATGGCGGTTCGGTTTCTGCGGTTCGGTTCAGGTTCCAGAACCTTCCTGATTCTTGTTTTTCGACATTTCCCATGTGCAAGCGAGGATTTTTCATGTTGCGGCTCTCGGGTTCGACCTAGTTCTTCGTTGCTTCGTGCAGGCTGAGAGGTCTTCCGGAGGAAGTGGCTGTTAGGGGTTACTTATTTGCCAAGTCACTTATTGGCACCAAGATGCACATCATGATTGCTGGCTCCCAACATGCCCATGCAACGCGTGCATACTTGCATGCTGCTGCCGTGGCCAGGTCTTGCCCAAGCGAGCTTCGGCAAGCTGAAGTTCAAGCTGGAAGCATGTCTAAGCAAGCCAACCAGTAGGTTTCCGGCGTCTTGCTTGTAATCAGGTTTAGCCACTTAGCCTCGCCCGGGGTCTTCAAAGGCTATGTCCAGTCGCGATGGGACACCAACGCCAACAACCATCCGCCAGGTTCGGGTGCCTGCTGCAGGCACTTTGCCAGGCCTTGAGAACGCCAAGTCTTGCAATGAGAGGTTGTGCGCGCCCCCATGGCTCCAATCTGGGGCACTGAGGCTCGTTGCTTTGCATGGCTTTCCGTAGAGTCCCCAGAGTGGCTTTGATGGCCGTGCCGAGCCAGGTGCTAGCTCTCAAGGCAAACAGGCCTCGCTTGCAGTGGAGCTCATCGCTGGCAGTGCTTGCCTTGCTGCGAAGGCACAGTTGCGAATCCACTGATGGCTCGTTTGTTGTGGGCACGGAGGCCTTGCCCGAGCGGAGCGACTGAGCCAAACGCAAGTTGAGCCAGCGCAGGACCTGTCTAGCTTTGAGGGTGAGGAGTCTGACGAGGCAAAGCTTCGCTTCGCTTTTCGCTCTGCCTGCAAGCGGCAAGCGCTTCCGTGGCATTTTCACGGCTCAGAAACTGCTCGCCTTGCTCGGTGACCTTGCCTTGGGTGCCGAGGAGGTCGAGGAGGCCACGGTAGCACAGCACAGCACAGTCAAATGCCCTGGTGCCGTGGTCGGATGTCGGAGGACCCAGCTGCCCGCGTGCTTCTAGACGAGTGTGGCGCCTTGTGGGAGGAAGCTGGGCTCTCAAAGAATGAGAGAAGTTTGCACGAAAGAAGTCCAAGCGGTCGCCAGGTGCATATGGAAGCCGAGGCGAGCAGAGCAGAGCAACTCGCATTCTGCTCGGACTTACACGCAAGTGAGGGAATGGCTTCTGTCGAAAGGCCCAGCGCGAGATGCAGTGCCGGCTTCGCCGGGAGCTGCAGCACCTGCAGGACAGGAGCCATTGGCAGCCTGGAGCTGAGATGAGCCGATAGTAGTAGATGAGAGTTGAGAGAAAAAATCTGCTGTCTGTGTTGTCCTTGCTTTGCGTTTCGGCCCTGAAGGCATGCGGAGTCTGGAGCTTTTCTGCAGCGACTCTCGGTCGCCAGGGAGGCCTTGGCTGATAAGATCCGCGAGGCTTCAGACGAGAATGAGGTGCCCTGGCCGACAGTGCAAAACCTGCGGTTCTTGGTCAGCTCACATCTCCAGGCTCTGCGACAGAGGCTTCGGCGGCATCATACGGAGGAGGAGCGACTTCGCTGTGGACTTGCTGAAGGTCTGGGAGAGCGAATCGCAGAAGCTTCCGGCAGCCTTTGACTTCCGCTTCCGCCGAGATCTGCGGTGCTTGGACGCCCGGGCCGCGGAGCTGCGGGCGGCGATCTTCGAAACAGGGCAAAGTCAAGCGGAGCTTGTGGAGCACCTGCGAGCCGTCACCAATACCCAGGCAAGTGCTAGTCTGCAAGTCGTCAAAGCATGTCAAAAGCTGTGATACGATGATACGCGTATGCACAAACCAAAGCAAGGCTCATTTGCAGGCAGAGCTGCAGCAGGAGCGGGTGAAGACCTGGCGCCAGGAAGCCTCTTCTGTTTCTCTCAGCTGTGCGAAGTGTCGACTGGCCTTGCGCCAGTCCACCGATGTTGTCATGGCCTTCGCTGGCGGCAAGGAGACATCGGAGTGGGGAGGCGAAGACATAAAGCCATTGAACATGAGAGGACGGTGGGAGGGAGCTTGAGCGCGAGGAGTCTGAAAGGCAAGGAGCAGAAGCGCTACACGGCGTGTCACACGACTGTGTCTTTGGTATCTTCGAGGCTGCTCTTGGAGTCTCAGCTCACAGAGGTGCAGCGTAGTGCAGCATGCGGCCGAGAGTGCAGCAAAGTGCCTTGTCCTGGACCGTAGGTGGCCTCGCGTGCGGCCGCCGCTGGCATCCCGCGGTTATGCGACGAGGTGCTTAAGTCGGGGTCTTTGCTCAAACCAGGCCCGACGTTTGACAGGCCTCGGAAAATGCATTTGGGTTTGTGCAAAGCTCCGAGAGCTCAATCTGAGCAGCCCATGGGTTGTTGCTGAATCAGGACAACTTAGAGCATGTTCGGCTGTGGGGACGGCATTGAACGGCTGTTTTGCCGAAACTGGGGCCAAACGCGTTTAGCAGGCCTTGGAAAATGCATTTGGGCTTGGTCGAAGGCTTCGGGAGTTCGATTTGGGTTCGGAGATTGTGGCCAGGAACGACAAAGCCGAAACAAGTCTAAATGCCGTTTCCACGCCTTGGAAAATGCATGTTTGGGCCCTGGAAGCCAAACTAAAGCATTTTCAATACGATTTTCGGTGCGATTTGCAAGCCTCACGAAAACATGTGGAGCTTGGACGCAATGGGAAGAACCTTAGAAACACTCTCCCGGAACGAACCTGGAACCGGCTTCTAACCTTGCCCCGACCCCGGAACCTTCCCGAAATTGGAACGAACCTGGAACCCGTTTCGGAACATGACCTGCACCAAACCTGCGCCCGGCACCCGCTCCCAACCTCTCCGGAGCATTCGCCGAACCTCCGGAACGAACCTGCCAGAACCTGGACCGGAACGCCCCGGAACCTGCCCCGGAACCTGCGCCAGGCCTTGCCCCAATCTGCCCCAAACCTAATTTCGAGGTATGACCCCAGAGCTCACAGCGCACGCTGTTGGGGAACAAGAAGACGAAATTTGTTTCTTGTGAGGAGCCCGAGGTGGCCGAGGCTGTCTTGGCAGCTGCTGACACCGTGCCCTTTTCAACATTGCAGGGCCAGCTAGACAGCTTCGAGGAGCTCAAAGCTGCTCAGAGCTCTCTTGCCCGGAACTTTGTCTTCCCCCTTTCAGGAGTTGCGTGGTGCTTTGGAAGCTTTGGAGGGCAGCTGCGCTCTGTCCACGGCCCAACAGAAGGAGGAGACTTAAATGCCGATGGAGTGCCGATAGCGGCACATTCGGTTCGTGAGCCTTGGTGGGCAAGAGTTTTCGTTTAGGAGGAGGAGAAGCTGGGTGCCGAGCAGCTCGAGCTTTCCCGGCTTGCCGAAGAGATGGCGACTGCTGAGGCGGTCGAAAGAGGGAGAGAATTGGAGAGAAGTCTCCAAGAAGAAAAAACTGCACCACAGCACATGGTGACATAGCACATCTGGACGTATTGAAGAACATTGCGTGGCCATGGGCAGTGTGGCATTGTTGAGGGCAGTGGAAAGCTTGAAGCTCTGGGTCCGGTCCGGTCAGGCCGCAGCGCAAGGTCCAGAGCTGGATCAGGACACTGTCGGCTGTGCTGTGCCCCTTGTGGAATGTCTTCGCTACTACAACAGTTGGAAGCTCTTCAGTCACTTGCGGAAGTTTCTTCTCGTTTCCGCATTGTCTCAGCTTCTTTGCTGCCTCACTGCCACTGCAGGCCTCGAGCCTTGTGTCAGTGCTCTGCGGCGAGCTGCAGAGTGAGCAGGCGCAGACACCACATGACAGGTTTCGGAGCCCATCAGTGCATCCCCGTACCGGTCAGGCAGTGCTACGGCAAGAGCGGGAAGCGGCTGCACGGCGCCGGGAGCTCTTCCGCTCCCAGGACGGGGCCACAATGGGTCACACCTGAAGCAACGTCGTTTTAACGGTCCGAATCATTCCCACCCACGTCCTCCGCTTTAGAAAGCTCTTGAAACGAGGTTGAGCAGAAGCGCCGGGAACTCGCACGGTTGCAGGCACGGCTGTTACGGAGGAGGGTTCCACCCTCTCGCCAGAAGCAGAACGGCCCAGACGCCTCCAATGTCCCTGAGGACCTAAACGACAAGCTTGTGGAGGACTTGAATTCGAAAGGCTGCTTTAAGCAACGCAAGCCATAGAACTGCCGTCGCGCGGAAAAATCTCATTCCAACACTGCGACTGTGGCCTTCGCATCTTCTGCGTTCTGGGCAGTGTCACGTCTTTTTTCATTTTTATTCTCTGTTCAACCGCACCGACTTGAGGTGGACATGCCGGCGTGCTCTGGAGCCGCAGTTCGAAAATCCGAATGATTGTTCCAACAGCTCGCGAAGCCAGCGATGCATAGATTCGCACCAACTGAACCTGAAGGCACTGAGGCGGGATGCTGTGTAACATTCCTCGACACATCGGGCACGTTTCGGCAACAGATTTCAGTTTCAGCATGACAGGATTCAAAGTCAGGTTCTTTTGCAACAGGAAGCAAGTTTGCTGCACTCACATCGCAGCGAAAGCCAGCCCAGCACAAGCTCAGCCAAGATATTCGCAACCACTTGTGCATTTCACCCCAGTTCGGTTCAGGGCCATGGCCTGCAGATCCGAATCGATGCCAAGACATGTAGCCGTAGAGCCCGACGGGCCGTGAGTCTCTCAGCCCTGCTCCAGCTGAGATCATGGAGGTGCCCTTGGCACAATTCTCTTGGAAGACTTCACTTCACTTAAGATGGCTGCAGAAAATCTCAGGTGCCCTGCCGGTCGGTTTCAGCTTTTGCTTGGTGGCTTGGCTTTCTGCTTCACACTCTCGCCGGCCTTGGCGTCCTCGGCGCAGCACAGGTGTGACACCCGAAGCACTCAAGAGGAGAGACACCTGCTACGGTACGGAGCACTGAAGCATGCAGGCGTGGTGAGTTCCAGGTCGATTGGCGCCTAGGTTTCGCGCTGTTGCTGGCCTACTTCATCGTTGCTGTGGGCTTTGCTGTGAACGTGGACCAGGAACCCAGGCACTCCGACGGTAAATGCGCCATAGGGTGATGCCAACGGCGATGCTTCCCTGGCAGGCTTGCAAAAGGCCGCAGTGCCGCTTGGGTGTTGGTGTGGGGCTCAATCCAGCTCTCTTGTGTCGACTCGGCGGGCCCATACCGCCCCTCAATGCCTCTCGTGTCGGTTGCAGTTCGAAGCAACTCAATATTCAGCGCAGCAGCAATCAGCGGCTTGACGACACTGCATGACAACGCAGGCCACAGTATGAACTTAGGAATAGCACAGAACAGCTGGTTCATTGTCATGTTTAGGCGAAACAATGTGCTGAGGTCTGCGGCCAAGTGCTGTTTCTCGGTTCCTGGCCGGGAACCAAGCGCAGTTCCACAACATATGGCGTGACACGGCAGGCACACTTCAACGAACTTCAGAGTCAGCTTGAGTGGCAGAGCATGTGTTCTAATTACTTTGATTGTGTGTGCTTCTTCTTTTCCCCCTCGGCAGGAAATTGAAGGAATACGTGTGCAGACCTAACAGGAGTTGAGGGCCCACACTGCTCCAGGAGCCTCATCGCTAGATTTTCTTTTCCGGTCCAAAGCCGTACGCCCGCTCCACTGTCGACATGTCGATGTAGCTCGACAGTCCGATGCATGCCGCACAGTCAACACCTCGGGTCTCAAACCAGCACAAAACACAATGACAGTGAGATTGTGAGCAGCTTCCTGAACTTTCCTGGAAGCAGAATGTCTCGTGGCAGTAGTTGTACTGAAGCTTTAAGCTTTCGTCTCGCTACATACTGCCTCGCATTCAAGCTTCTCAAACTCAAAAAGTGAGGCTCGCGGCTGGTGGGGAGGTCCTCGAGGCAGCCAAAAGCAAGACAGGACTCCCAGCGTCCCAGCGGCCTTAGACTTGTCTTTCGAAGGCGGCGGATGCAGAGGCTGAGGCGCTTCCAGACGCGAGCCATGTGGATCGGACCCAAGACCCAAGTCAGTCTATAGGAAGATAGGAAGAGGAGGGATAGCAGGCCTCCGCCCCGGCGGGTTGTGCTCAGGTCTTCGGCGGGCAACTTTACTTTTCGTCTTCAGACCTGCATGGCAGGCAGTGTTGACATGCGTTCCCATCGAGACAGGTAGTTAAATCCGCAGATGAGCACAATCACAAGTAGCGATGCTGGAAGGTCATGGCCATTCTCGGCCTAACTCGGATATGCTAGAGTTCGCAAGCATCCGGCTGTTCGGCGATTTTTGATGTTGTTCCGTTCCGATCGCCCTGCGCAAGGATCCTGATGCAAAGCAATGGAACCTCCGTGGCTCCTGTGCCTCCAGGCCATGCTGGCGGACTCCAAATCCTCGATAGGAATGCCCCCACGGAAAGTAAGGCGTCCGTGATGCCCATGGTTTCCGGGAGCTGGACGGACGCCTGATGTTCTTTGGCGCCCCTCAGAAGCACTTTCATTCCACAATCTGCGGCGTGGCATGGCGTATTTTGTACCGTTGTCGCCGTGACATCCGTGCTCTCCTGTTCGCCGTTCCAGGCCGCGGGTGCGGCCCTCGGTCTTTCCTTTCGAATGACAAGCCCATGCAGGCCCCTAGGCCCCAGGCCTCTTCTCCTGCATTGCGCCAGACGGAAGCTTGGACAGTGGGGAGAGCATTTGGGCAATCTCTGCCAGCTGCCGCCCCAGACACCTTCAAAGTTCTCTTGGCTCGTGCTCAGAAAGCGTGCAGATCGCGCAGGTGATGCTGATGCAGAGCTGCTCCGAGGGCCCTTCCACGAGACCCTCCGCTGGACTGCGCCGCTCGAACGGCTTTCTGGAAAATGCCTCCTTAACCTAAGCCCCATCTTGTGCCGAGGGCCCAGGACCTGGTCTTCAAGGCGGCAACTTTTTTGCTACTTGGGAATGCCTGCCCCACATGCCCCACCAGCACCTTATGACTCGGTCATGTCACACTGCCATACTCAACTTCCACGTGCAATTGCGTCTCGTCGGCTAGTTGGATCCGAGGAGTTGGAGTCTTTGAGAGCATGATTTATATATGGAAGAAACGGATTCTCAATAACGTGACTGAGGGCAGCATGACAAAAGCTTTTGAGCCTCCCACTAGCGGAGCATATCAGCCACTCGATTGAATGTTGAAGGGTTGAGGCGAAGTGTTTTCACATCTACTCTGCAGACATGACTTGATGTCTTGATGTTGTGGGTGCGGCGACTTGGTGCTTTTGCGAATTGCCTGCCTGGCAAGCTCGTGGGACGAAATGCCAAACCAAACTCGAGGACTGAACGATCGCCTCATCCCTCAGTTTTGCTGAAAAGCTGTGTCGTTACATAGTCGATGATGGGATAGTTGCCATGCTGCGGCTTGGATACAATCTGCAACACGAGTTCACAACGCCGCCGCCGGGATGGGAGCCGGGTTCTGCCGATTAGCTTGTGCTGGCTTAGATACTCTTTTTGGTAGAAGGTAAAATCATATTTGTTGCGGCTTCTGGGTGGGACGCGACCGGGGCTGACGGAAGCCATGACTTGGTCTCCGTATTCTGGTGCAAAACAGCTGCGAAGTTGCGGTGTGCTTGACCCGGATGCCTTCACGAGGCCACGATGACATTCCATTCGCCACACAGTGAGACCGTAAAAAGCAGGTTCATCCGCAGCACTGTGTGATGTTGGTCGGATTACATCTCTGCCTCATAGCGGCGCTTGCTGCAAGGCTTACGCATTTGTAGGATTGTCACGGCCTGCGTGCTTCTGCGACATTTGCCACGAAGTGTTTATGGACACGGCCAAATGCGGCCAAGCAGGGATTGCTAGACATGCGGTGACTTGAAGAATTACGCACAAACATAAGGCGAGTAGAGTCGACAATGCAGACATCACAACAGTGTGCTTGCGTTTCTGGCCTGGAAAGAGGCTGCAGGCACATGCGGTCCCTTCCGCAGAGAGACGCTCTACTCCAACCTCAGCCTCATCGGCCCAGGCAGGAAGCTGCTTGGAAGTCCTTGTTTCTGTTCTGGACTCTGGATTCTCTGCTCCCAGGCAAGGACCTTCCGCCGGACTGCGGTGACCTCGCAGCAGGGCTAGAGCCCAGGCAGGTTTAAGGAACCCAGGAAGATGCCCGCGTGGATTTTGCGGATGCGGGAGGCCCAGCACCTCACGGCTCCTGGGTGTGCTCTTCTTGGGAGTGCTCCCACAGACAGGCTCGGCCGAGCCACATGCAAGTGCCAGTGCCATGCAGTTCGCAAATCGCATTTCAGCCTTTAAGCATATTAGACTGCCGTGTTCAACTCCACGAGGCCTCGGGGCTTATCTCCTGATCCGAAAGCAAGTGGCAGCGGGCCCAGCCAGGCTTAAGTCTAGCTCTGTGCAGTTCTCTGCTCTGCTCAGCCTGGTGCATTTGTGAGCGTCTTTGTGGGCGCCTATGCTACTGTGCTGCTGATCCACCTGCTGCCCGGTCCTCAGTGGACGGAGAAGATCCAGACCCGATGCCGCGTTTAGGACGTTGGCGGTACAGAAGGATGGAAGGGCGCAAGATAGCAAATTGACAAGGGAGGAAGCAAGCAAGGAGTGACATCTTGGTATTCTTGCATTATCTTGCATTCACCTGCCTCTGCGGTTTCTTTCCAGTCCTGTATGGCAAGAAACAGAAAGATGGTTGAAAAGGGACTCACGGGATGAACTCTGTTAGACTTTGCATGGGGCTGCTCATGGCCGACCTCCGCCACCGAAGCATCGAGAGACGCAGACACTGCAGGGCAGCCGCAAGCCGCAGGGTTGAACACGGCCTTTCTTTTCAGCAGCCAAGACTGTACACTCCCGGACGGCAAGTTAGAACCACCCAGAGCCAAAACCTCGGGCACCAGTCCCCCGCAGGAAATTCCGAGCGGGAAGTTAGAACCAGATTTGTCGTTTTCGTCCGGTAACCAAGTTAGAACCAGCCCAGGGAAGTTAGAACCACCCTCCGTACCGCCCCCGTACCGCCTGGTAGCCCCGTACCAGACATGCTCAGTAATTCAAGGCCTACCGTATAATAAACAGCCCGTACCGTCGACGTACTGCCCATGTGCTGCGCCCCGTGCCGCCCGGTACTGCTGCGCCGCACACACCGGTGCGGGGCGGTGTGGGCAGAAGCGGTCCGGTACGCGGGGCGGTGCGGGTGCGGGTGGTACACCAGTACCGGCCTGCACCGCCCCCTGTACCGCCCCAAACTGCCGCACCGCCCCGCACCGGCCCGTCCGCACCGCAACGTAGCAGGGTGGTGCTAGAGCTTCCCTTGGCGACCTTCCTGCGGGCCAGAAGGGTGCGGGGCGGTACGGGTATAGAGGTGGTACGAGCGGGCCGGTACGAAGGGGCGGTACGGGTGTGGTATGCTGCCTATACGGGGGTGGTTCTAACTTTCCCCGCCGTGGGCCGCCAGCTGTAAAAACTAATAATAATGTCTGGGGAAAGCTCCAAAAACCATTCAACCCAGCTGTTGAAGCAGGGTGGTTCTAGAACTTTCCTTGGCGACGTTTCTGTGGGGTAGAAGGGTGCGGGGCGGTACTGGTGTGGCATACCGTTACCGCCTATACGGGGCGGCACGGGGTGGTTCAAACTTTCCCCGCCGTGGGCCGCCAGCTGTAAAAATTCATTCACATCTGCAAAACATGTTAAAATCCCATCAAATTCAGCTGTTGAAGCAGGGTGGTTCTAACTTCCCTTGGCTACGTTTCCGAGAAAGCAAAACGACGCCCGAGCAAAACTGGGGCGACAAGGGTGATTCTAACTTGCCGTCCGGGAGAGTACTGAGTCCAGCATCCTGTAGCCAAGGCTCTCAAGATTCATGTCGGTGGGCATCTGTAGGCTCAACAGACGTGTGCAGATGCTTCATTCAAATGGGCAGAAATCACAAAATTCCAGCCCCTGGCCGCATCGCATGACAATGCCTAGCCTGTCGAGGTTGCATAGGCAGCGCGCAGCAGATAGCATGCAAAGCATATTGCATATAATTCTAGAGATCAATCAAAAGCGTGTCACATCACGTCCTGATGCTCTCATCATAGCTGTCAAGGCCACTCAGAAATTATCATGCGAGGAAGCGGGTTGCAAACGAAGAAAAACGCGCAAAGAGAAACGGCTTCCGACGACCAGAGCACACAGCATCACCGGCTGATCCTACAATGGTTAGAGTCTCCGTCGAAAGACGGTCCTGATCAGGATGCCGACTGGATATCCAGAAGATTGTACTATAATATCCATCTCGATTGCCAGAAACATGGAGATTCGACGAGAGGATGTTCCCTCTGCCTATGAACGGCGTACCCTCTTTGTGTGCCTATTTCAGCTCAACAGCCAGCAAGTTGAACTTCAGAACTCGTAGCGGGAGCCTTTGGGAATTTGGTCAAATTAATCGCAAGCTGCTGATTGTGTACATAATATATTTAAGGGCTGCGCCAGGTGCGGGCAGCGCGAGTCTGTGCACCACCGGGCAGTAGTCCCTCCCATCCCCATCTTGGCCCCCCAAGAGCCCGCATCATGAGCATCAGCTGGAAGCCCTGGGCTAGTCTGGGCGCGCCGAGCCCCGCTGATGCTCATGATGCGC
>BGNK01001951.1:4462-20497 GCA_003297005.1 Symbiodinium sp. clade A Y106
CGCCATGCACTTCATTGGCAACTGTAGAACGAGGCTCTCCAGCAGCAATCTCCGTAACAACCATCTCCGCATAATGCCGTATCTCACGTTTGCGATCCGACAAGCTGATGCCCAGACGGCGCTCTAGCATTCCCCGCAGCGCTTTCAAAGAAGTGAAGCGTAAGTCCTCAACCCTAACGGTCTGGGGTTCTTGGCTATGTGCCTTCCTCTTTCGCCTACGGGGCACTCGATCCAGAACCCCATATCTACACATACATATATATATATACATACATACACTCATATGTATATATTCATACAGATAGATAGATAGATAGATAGATAGGTAGATAGGTAGATAGATAGATAGCTTCGAGTTTGGGGTCTCAGAGTTCAGGCCTGGGCTTTGTTTCAGCCTCGGGTTTCAGAACATCTCGTGCTCTTCCCATCACTGAGCTGCGAGCATGCATGATCCTGGCTTAGGGTTTAGGGTCTAGGGGTTTAGGGGTTTAGGGTATATATCGGGGTAGGATTTTAGGATTTAGGGCTTGGGCTTTCAAGCATACTCAAGAGGCTGAACGACCAGCGCATGGCACGGCTGCAATGCTTGGGGGCTTGAGAAGCCTATTATATATCCCCACCCTATAATCCAGCTAGGGGGGAGTCTGGGAACTCTGAACCCTAAAACCCTGAACCGCCGAAATCCTTAGGCAGTCATCCAGAAGCTGGAATAATTGCAACTCTTATTCTGCAGATACCCAAACCCGCCAAAACGGCCCAAAATCCTATGATAAACCCTCATAGCAAGTCTTGTTCTGGTAACCCCGATAGAACCCTTTGAAGGTGCGGGAGTTGTAGAGAGACCTTAAAACACTCATCCCGAATCTCAAGTTGGGTTTAGGATTTCTGGATGCTTAGGGTTCAGGCTTTGGGATAATGCTGTAAAAGCCCAAACCCCACACTCAAAATCCTTACAACCGAAACATCATGGAATCTGGCTCGCGTATGTCGGGCTGCGAACTCTGAAGACGCAAATGTCAAGAAACCCGCAATACCTAAACCTTAAGCGTTAAGCCCTAACCCTCACGCCCTGAACTGAATTGCTAAAACCCTCAACTTAAATGCCAAAGCTTGGCCACCAGGTACAAGGCTCCAAAGCCCACGTATGTCCTGAACGAGCTCGTCAACCAGCAGACATACAGAGACTCATCCCATTCTTGGGTTCTGGGGTTTTGGGCTTCAGGAGTTCAAGATTAAGACCCCTAAACCCTAAACCCCTAAACCCTAAACCCCTAAATGCCGGGCTCGGGGTTTGGGAGTTTAGGATTTTGTTTTGCTTTTTGGTGGAGGGGGGAGAGGGACGTAGTTTCAGGGGCTTAGGCCTCTATAGGGCTTGGTTTCGGGAGGAGAGACGGATAGGAGTTTGGTTAGAGCTACAGTGAAGCCCAGAAAGTTGGAACATGGGTTTAGGAGGATTGGTGCTAGGATCCCCTATACTCTACCTTAAGGGCACGAGGACAGTCATGTTCCAACTTTCTGGCTTCTACTGTAGAGCTTCTTGGAGGTACAGGGAAGCATCCCGTTCATTGGGCTGAATATTCAGACACAGCACCTACTATTGCGCATTGTGAATAATGGCCGCTGCGCTGAAACCCGTGGCAACCCGAAACCAACAAAATGGCTGCGCGCCTGGCACGTTTTCAACTGAACATGGAATGACGATTGCAGCCACAAGCTGCAGATGGCATCGGCAAATAAGCAGAGTTTGCCTCAGTAGTTGTTCTTGTTAATGCACTTGGTATGTATGCAATGTCCAGTTGTGCTTGGTGCCGTCCTTGGCATGATTATGCCACTCCTATGCTTTCATAGTTGCCCCGTGCTCGACCTGCTTGTCATGCCAATCCTGCCCCATGTCCCTGCAACAGAAGCACGGAAGGCCACACAGCTAGCAACATGCCGGCAGCGTCCCGAATCCTTCGACTGGATGCCCGTCGACTACTTAGAGACTGTAGTAAGTGATACATCTCAAGTAGGAGCCCTCAGGATCCGAATGTTCAACATGTCCAGAACACCCTAAACCTGTGTAATGAACCTTCTCGGACATCGAAAGTCCCAGCAAGGACTCACCGGTTACCGGTGGTTCTGGGTCGCAGATGACAACATTGACTTCACCCATCTCGACGTTTCGCGTGCCGGGGCTGAACACATGTAGTGAAACCTGCAGCCAACAAGTGCTCCTTCCTCCATCCTTCGCAACGAGGCCATGTGAGAAATCTTACACTGACACAGGATACTCAGTCCTGCAATCTCGACTTCTTCTATGACCCTCCAGCCAACCCTCCCGCACTCCTCGAGGCTTGAATCCAACTAAGCATCGAACCCGAAATCCCAGAAGCCCCCGATCCCGTTTTGATCCGGCATTCTACGTAAGCCCAAGGCACCCTCTACACACTGCTTGAGGCTCCGAGCCCGAAACTACAGCAAAAAAAACCGCGAGGCCGAAAAGCAGATCCCTCTGCTTCTGATAGAGGGCTCGGAAAACTATACCAGTTGTATCCCTTTGTGGTCTTTCTGATACCCATATATAGTCTGTCTAGTATACCCCAAGACCCTATTCTAACCATTGAGGCCCGCGTATTATGGTCTTAAAAGCCATCTCATGATGAGCGCTAGCATAAGGGCCTTAAGACTTAGAATAGGGTTTCGGGCTCGTTTATTAATACTACAACTATAATACGGACCTCCCAAAATAGGCCGTATCTTAGGACAACTATAAGGAGCCCCAAAAAAGGCCCTATCTTAGTACAACTATAATAAGGAGCTCCCAAAAAAGGCCCTATCTTAGGCTACACCAGTTTGGCTGCGGAGTCCGGAGCGAGCATCGTCCAGCCTGCAGCCAGGGATCTCAGATATTTGCCAGATTTTTGGGTTCCGGTTTAGGGTCAGAGGATTTAGGTGTTTAGGGTTTGGGGGTTTTAGGTGTTTAGGGGTTTAGGGTTTAGGTGTTTAGGGGTTAGGGTTTAGTGGAGTAGGATTAAAGGGATGCGATGGGTTTCGGACTTGGGATTCAGGCTTCGGGCAGAGGGTTTGGGCTTCTGACGATTTCATTTCTGGGTGTAGGGTCTGTGTTGGCAAGTTTCCACAATACGCGTTGAGTGATGTGATGTCGTGTTTATCTAGCGGCCGTGGGCACAGTCCTCACATGCTGTATCATAGACTCTGCAGACCCGCCACGAGGTCCCCAATCCTGTGGTTAGCAGTTATAAATTATACAGCTCTCAACCCCAAAACCCTGAGCCTAAAGCCTAAGCTTTGGCTTAAGACCCTCAAGTGTATAGAGCCCTTTTCGTTTCACACTAAGCACAGGAGAGGGACCTGAAAGCAACCACGCCAGATCCCTGCGCATGAAACTTCAACCAAGTCCCTTACCTGCGCGGAGGTTGAGTTCGACTCAGAGGGAATCCCGTCGCATGAGGCTGGATATCAAGCAGGGGATACTAACCGGGTGGGTATCTGAGATTTCAGAAGAACCACCCGCCCCTGCCTGCTTCATCGAGCAGAACCCCTAAGATGTGAGATTTTGAGCTTGTGGAGCGGTGTAGTAATGTAGGAACCTGATTAAGAAACCCTGGGCTATAACCCCAAAATAGCAGGATTCATATAAGGAGCCCTAATAAAGGCCCAAGGTTTCTTAATCAGGTTCCTGCATTAGGATATGAGCCGTCATTTCAACGGCTCTTCAACAGCCGAGGCCCTTGAGCCTCGGAAGTAGCTTTCATAGTCTCCGAGCCCTGAAAGCCCTATCGAACACTGCAAAAGCTCGTAAAAAAAGCTCTTAGACCCTGAAATCGAATCCCCCGAAATTTCTGGGAGATCAGCCTCGCGGTTTAGGGTGTATGAGGGGCTTTAGGTTAGCGATTGACATGGAAGTCCCCGGTGGCTGAGCACCTGAGACATCCACAGCCTTTGCATGCACTTTGGGAGTCATCTAAAATTCATCCATCACCATTCGGAGAATGTCAGCAGCCGCAGACGTCTTGGTTTGAAGATCTCGATGAGGGGCTTCAGGGTTTTGGCCTGGGTTTGGGATTGCGGGTCTCTTAAGCATTTCAACTACCTTCAGCCTCAGACCCTGCAGCCTTCAACCCCACATCGGGTTCATCACGAACTTCGTCGTGAGCTATATATGAGAAGATACGGTTCAAGCTTTGCATATATCTTCGCAATTTCAAAGTATTAACGTTTCTCAATCACGCTCTATAAACGTTTCTCAATCACGCTCTTGCTTGAAGCCTTGACCTATTCACAGCACTGTCCGAGATCGTGCTTGCCTACACCGGGGCTGTGCAGCTGCGCAATCACGGCTGGAGTCTCTTGGCAAATCCTTCCAAAAAAAATGGTGCAACCGATGCGATTTGTTCAGTGTGGCCTCTATGCTTGGGCACTTGGATTCTTATACATGCATACATCATTATGTACCTGTGCATGATTATGTATGGCGGATGGAAGGACCGTTTTTTCTACTGCGGTTGCTCCAAAGTCGCAGTTAAGGGCTGTTGCGTTTAGCTTCCGCTGTTGAAGCTCCCGTTGCCCTCCTGCGGTGTCTGGAGTCTAAAAAGACTTGTGTTTGGCGGCGTGGCGCGCGCAGGCGAAAAAGGCGGTTCTTCTCATTGCCCATGAGAGCACTAAACCTGGGTTCTTGTTGAGGAGTGTTAACTTACCATAATCCAAAAAGTGACCTATAGTAAAAAGTTGGGTTTCCTTATTCTCAAAGCCCTTCGGAGACAATGCTCAAGGTGGCCTAATGTAGACACTCGCTGAGAGCAAGTCACTCCCAAGCTCTGAAAGGAAGAGCCTTCTCAGCTTCATTCGTCTTCACACCAGTAACCCTTAAACCATAAACCCTTGAACCCTAAACCCTTAAAGTTTAAACCCTAAACCCTTAAATCCTAAACCCTAGACCCGGAAACTTGCAACCCGAGGCCATAGCCTGTACCGCTACACGGACTTCGTGGAAGCTTCTTCCTCGGATTACTTTTTTTGCTTGTTTTGGGCGTGTCGGGAGTCGTTTCTTCAGTTTGTCGGTTCTGTGTTGCATTTTGTGGGTTGGGATTTTGGGCAGCCAGGAGTTTGATGTCTTGGGATTTTGGGGGGAAGCAGTGAAGCTAGTGTGTCGGTTGAAGATTTGACTTTGGGATGTGAGTTTGTGGAAGGTTTGGTGCCTCGCTCCGGTGTTAATTTTGTTATGGCAGCTCAGGCGGTTTGCGATGCAAGACTTGGTTTGGGCCGCATGAAGCAGGGTCTTTAATACTCATTATTATCAAAAATGAAAACTGGGCCCCCGAACCCTATTCTAATTATTAAGGTCCCTATATTAGGTCTGGGTCTTTGGGTCGCTTGCTGGGCCAGTGCCTGCCTCGGCAAACGACCATCTCAAACACCATCATCACCGTGAAGTCATAGGCCTAAAGGAAACCACACACCCTAAACCCTAAACCATCCTAAACTACACCCATAAACCCCTAGTCTAGACCTAAACTCCCTAACCTCAACCTTAACACTGCAGACCCAGGTCATGAGCCCGATGTTCTCAGCGGAGGCCCTCCGAGCCGCCTGGAAGCTCTACATTCCAGGTGGGCCGGGGTGCCAGGGCCGGGGCCGATAGGGGCCCGGGTTTGGGGTTTAGGGGCTTAGGGACTTTTGGCTTAGGGGCTTAGAGGTTCTGGATTTAGGGCTTAGGGTTCTACATCCCAATCCCACGTGGGCCGCCGGGGGACCTCTCCTTACTTTGAAGTTTAGGGTTTGCAGGGGCTACTTTTGAAGTTTCGGCTTTGGGATTTAGGGACCTCTTTTGAAGTTTGAGGTTTTGGGTGTAGGGGCTTCCTTTGAAGGCGGCATGCCGTTACAGGTGATGTTAGGTGCAGACTATATGCGGTTTAAGGGCAGAGCTCCCCCGAAGTGGTGACCCCCTTAAACAGCGCGGCAGAATCTCTTTTGGGTGGTTGTCAAAATTATGGTCCCTTTTGGGTACCCTAAATAATAGCTGCCGTATTATAATAGGGACCCAAAAAGGGACCATAATTTTGACAACCACCCTTTTCAAACGAGGTTTGCAAAGTCGCTAAAAGCGTGTCGGCGATTCAGCACTGTAGGGTTCTCGTCAGGGCGCATACTGTTGAAACAGGCACTCCAGTTTCAAGCAGCAGCCGGCTGTCAAGCAACAGGAATCAGCCTGACGTGACGCCGAGTGTGTGTTTGTCACCAAGAACGAAAGCATATATAGAGAAGTTTCCAGACCGCTCGACTGAACTAGGCTTTACGGCTTCGAGGGCCCACCTCGAAGCCACAAACAATGAGCGCGAAGTTCAAGCATGGATCCCTGCCCCAAACCCCAACCTTTAACCCCCCCCCCCCAAGAAAAACAGCATCACAATGAAGTTGGCAACCGCAAACCCCCAAAGCAAGACACTTCTCCATTGCGCGTTGAGAATTGGGCAGAGACTTGCGATGATGTAGAGGTCGGTCAGGCTATCTGTTGTTTTGGGGAGCTCTTACAAAGATCTCAGCCCGAATCTCGGAACAACTTCCGCGAGCTTGGGGCATAGAGTTTATAGAGTTCAGGGTTCAGCGTATAGATAAACTGATAAGTTTCATAATGATATATGTGTATATATCTATGTATGTGCGTACGTATGTATGTACATGTCAGACTTTATAACCCAGCTAAGAGGCTTGCGCAGCGACTTCGGCATGGATCAAGTTTGGTGCCGCTACGCAGCTCGGCTTGGAACTTTAGTCCATCACGGGTTTCGGGTATCTTCACCGACAGCAGGGTAAATAATTACCAATACTATTTTGGGGTTCCTTTTTATAATGATAGTACAATGGGCCCCAAAACCTTATTCTAATTAAGGGCTTTGCGGGCGGAGAGGTGATGAGCATTGCATGTGTGGTTTTAGGAGACGGAGGTTCTCTGGTAGTGCTTGCAGCATCAGTGGACGAAATCTTAACATGAGGTAGGAACCTCGATAGTGTTCCCATAATTCAACCTGCTGACATAGCGCAGTGTTTTCAAGCAATAGTAGAAAGCATTCCAGGCTCCTCGCCTTCACCATGTAACCTCAAGGTTTCCAGGCCGGAAGTCCGCAATCCAAAATCCCCAGCATCGCACTCCCGCACTTCTAATCACCCAAAATGCCGAGTTGCATGATGAATCTTAGCCGTAAGCCCTCAACCCTCAACCCTTTAACCCTCAGCCTTGAATTTGATCTAGCGTGCAGGTAGCAAGCCAGCTGTCCAGTTCGCACCCCAGCACAGGTCTTTCAGGACATGCTGTTGAATCGTGTCTCGAGGTAGCCAGCAAAGTCCAGTTACACAATTGGTGGGAGAAGATACTAACGATAACCGATATGCGTGTCCGAGCTTCCAGGGCAATCTGACACGGAGAGCTTAGACGCAATGAAGTTCTGAGTTTACGTTTAAGACTCAGGGTTTTGGGAGATGTTGACGCCTTAGCTTGCTTTGGCTCCGGGCTGCTGTTCTTCATAATCGTTTCAATATTGGTACATCCTTGTCCTTCGTCCTTTGTTAGCTATCGCACCAGTGGCAGGCAACTCCAGAGCCCATTTGCCGAGAGCACAGCTATTGGCATCGGCATTGAAACCTGAAGACGTCGAATTCTCGGGTCACGAGCTTGATGGTCTGTTCTCGGGTATGTTCCGTGGCTACATGGACATAGCTATGATTCACGGTCTGATGGCGGAATCATGTTTCAACTCCTGGGGCCCCTCTCCCTGTCCATATCGGTTTGTCCCTCGGGGAGACGATGAAGAGCTCTTGGTGAAAGTGGGGGCGATGGTGAGCCGTAGGACCGTGGCGATGTTGATGACTAACAGTTATGGCTCGGTGATCATGCATTAACAGTCTGTCGTCGCTGGTGGCGTCTGGTACGCTGACTGTGGTGCTACTGCTTCAGATGGGGAATGCCGATAACGCGCGTGGTGTGGATGTTGTTCTCATTGTGGCACTACGGTTGATTCTGGCGCCGTGGCGAACGGTTCATGTCACTGATGATGATGGGCATGGTTTTGGGTGCAGATGAAGGTCGACTTGTTGGTGAAGTCCATCGAAGTACCAGACAAGTAGATGTAGCATGAGGAGTACCAGGAGCGATAATCCATTTTGCTTCAAGCACAAGGAGCCCGAGCCCCGAAATCCCAAACCCTGAGGCCCATCCGATCGGACCTGCGCGATCATTGATGCCGAGCACATGCTGCTGGACTAAGAAATTGGCGTTGAGGGTTTTTTTTGTTTATTCGGCGTTGCCTTTCCTTCGGGGCTAGCGGCTAGCGTATACATGATTCGCTGGGTTAATTCAAGTGCTGTGGGGCAAGGTAAGCCATTTGACAGAGTTGTGGCAATCCGTTGCACGTAGTTTCGTGATTTTGTGGGCGACTTCGTTTCGTTTGTCCTGGGTGAGTGAGGCTTAGAAGTTCGGGCCCAAACCATCCCACAAACAGCTTCGCGAGCCTTTTGTCGATGGCTCCCTCGGAAGAAGGTGGTGGTGTGTTCCCCCGCAAGCAGAAGGGCGAAGTGTCGCACTGGCATGTCCGCTTCCCCGGTGCCTCGCACACGGACTTCGTGGTGTCAGTCGGCAAAGATGAGCGGGAGTTTGCCGACATGCTGCTGGGCATTCTCAGGTCTCTGGAGCCGGAGATGCATGGCGACAATGCCGAGCTCCGAAGACTTTGTCAGGAACGGCTCAAGCAACTCCGGCGCGATGGGCGAGAAGCAGTTTCCCGCGAAGCTGCGGCGTCCTCGAGCGCTGCGGCAAGGGCCTCGGCCGCATCGAAAGCTGCAGAGCCCGCAGAAAGCATGTCAAAGATAGAACTGGAGTGCGAAGTGTGCTTCGAGGAGTTCAACGACTCGACCCGCGCACCTTTTTTAAGCCGCTGTGGACACACTTTATGCCAGTCCTGTATGAAAGAGCTTATCGGGCAGCGGAATACGTACGACTGTCCCACCTGTCGGAAGACGTTTGCTAGCAACGAGTGCACTAAGAACTTCTGGATCATCCAGAACTTGCCAGCGCTGCTACAGCGAAAAGCAGCTTCCCCTGGGTCGTCTTCGAAGCTGGATCGGCCGAAAGCTGCAGAGGCTGAGGGAAGCCCGCCGATGAAGAAAGCGCGAAGACAGAACCGACAGCTTCAGGCAACAAATCCAAGCAGTAGTGAGCTCTCCTGCGGCAACCGCTCCACAGACGAGACGAGCTGGGATCCGCGGCCAGCAGCGTTCGAGCTGCCTCCGCCTCCTAGCTCACAGGCCCTTCCTGCAGGTTGGGAGGAGGCCATTGACCCCAACAGTGGGGACTCTTACTTTTTCAACAAGTATGAGCAGGTGACGTGGGAACGCCCACAGTCCCTTCCTCCAGGTTGGGAGCAGGCCATTGACCCCAAAAGTGGGGACTCTTACTTTTTCAANAGCAGGTGACGTGGGAACGCCCACAGTCCCTTCCTCCAGGTTGGGAGCAGGCCATTGACCCCAAAAGTGGGGACTCTTACTTTTTCAACAAGTATGAGCAGGTGACGTGGGAACGCCCAAAGTCCCTTCCTGCAGGTTGGGAGCAAGCCATTGACCCCCAAAGTGGGGAGACCTACTATTTTCACAGCTCTACCCTTGAGACTCGGTGGGAGTCTCCTGCGTAGATGGCCGGCTACCTTGGCGTAAAAGCGACATCACCGTCTACTGAATGATGTACCCGCTCTGCAGGTTCGGGCTTTCAGGCTCCGTGTCTTGCTTGGGAAGGGGTCGCCCAATTCGCAACAGCCGAAAGTCCAGCCCCACTCGAACCCTTGGATGGATTTACGACCAACTTCGCAAAGTACAGCGACCCTTTGAGTGCAGAGTGCCCGGTGGTTTTTGGCTGCAGACCATTCTGCTTTCTGGTCGAGAGAACCTAGAATCCTAGAAGGGGCCTGAACCCAGAGAACATCTTCAAACCGAACGACTCGGAAAGCAAACTGTTCAGACAAATCTTCAAACAGCATGACAGCTTCTGGCCACCCTGATCTTAAGGGCTTATAGCACTCTTACCCTATAAACCCTAAACCCTAAACTATACTTGGAGGTTCATGGGTACTTATAAGTAGGGTCACAAGTAGGGTAACTATACTTATAACTTATAACCTTTATTGAGGGACGTATAACCCCACTTATCACTACCCATGAACACCCAAGTAAGGCTTACCTGTATCCCCAAACCCTACAGAATAGTAGGTTATGACCCCTTTATTACAGGGTCTAACCTCTAAAACGGTAGGTTTTTGGATCCCCAGGTAGTACTCTTACAGACAGGTTCAAGATGCCACATATTCAGAGCTACAACTTCCAGGACAGGCTGCAACCGTAGGGTTCGGAGTTCAGGATTCAGGGATGTAGGGCTTAGGGTTCATCTTTAAGGCTCCATGTGCCCAAATAGTACATACTTTGGGCCCAACGTACCTATAGAGGGAGTACTTTAAGGCCAGAGGCCAAAGTAAATACTATTGGGGTACATGGAGCCTTAGGGCAGTGTAGGGTTCACAGAAGTAAGTCCAAGTAGGTTCAGAGGCATTTTTTCATGTGGAGGAGAAGGGCTTGCAGAGGGTTCCGAGTTGCTTTTGCTTTTACGGGAAGCTTGTGGCCATTTCTGTATAATCTCGATACGACATAGATCCAGTGTTCCTCGAGACCATGATGACGAGGAAGACGGACTTCGCTTCACTCGCAAGCTTGGAGCCATGAACCTTAAACCCTAAATTTCTCAAGCGTACAACCCTCAAGCCTGAAACCTTCAAACCCTGCGCCCTGTAGCTCTAAACTCGAAACCTAACTCCAGAAAGCAGAAAAGCAGTTTGATATCGGTCTCTGAGCCACGATCTACCAGGATGCCCTGGCCGTGGAAGAGGTGCAGATGAGGAGGCATTCGAAATATCTGCAGAGGAGCGCAGCGACACGGTGTAGAGTTTGTGGTTTCGGGACGGTGGTGCTGGGGAATTCGAATTTTGGAGGCTTCCGGGCTTGGAGTGCGTGGTTTGCTTTTTAACTCGTGGCTTGCGGATTTAAGTTTTCTGCTTCTGATCCTGTAGGCCGCACTTTGATTTGATGGTAGGATGTATCTTCCGGTAAGCACTCTTTGACCTATAAGTGCCTACCATGCGTTGCTGGGCCGTATATAAGCGATCATGTTCACGGCGTCGGTGTTGTGGCGACACGGGGACGGAGCCTGCAACACGCGTGGACGCTGGCGCGACCGCACAAGCGCAGGCTGCGGCTGCCCCACCACTGCTTCGCCCATCTGGGAGTTTCCGAAAATTCAGGGTGCCGGGTACCTTATTTTGTGGTCCTTGTAATAAGGATCCTACTATTTAGGGTACCATATCAGGGTCCCCTATTTTCGGAAACTCCCACCCCGGTGGAAGTGGCAGGGAATGCTTCGGTCTCCGCTCTCCTTCGCGGCCACAGGCCGGTTTCTGACGCAGGAGCAACCAGGAGGCCGGTTCGGAGTTTGGAGGATACATTTCGGGCTGTCTCCAATTTGGGAGTTTTCGAGTTTGGGGTCCTGATAATAAGGATCCTACTATTTAGGATACTATATTAGGGTCCCCTATTTTCGGAAGCTTCCATTTGAATCAGGAGCTTCCCAACCTGTCGGGGCTTGGAATTTAGTACTTAGGATCTTCGGAGTTGGGGGCTGTGCATTCAGAAGTGTGGGGTTTCAGTGTTCAGGGATGCTCAGGTTGCCAAATTTGGGGGTTTAGGGTTCAGGGTTCAGGGCATAGCACTTGAAGGCTGCAGGGTGTCGGCTTCAGATTCTCGTAAACCCCCAAACGACGGAGCATGAGTAAATCACGGTTCAGGTGAGAAAGTGTTTGCTTGGAAGGCTGCCGGATGATGGTTCGGGGTTTGAAGTGGCCCTTGGCCACGACAAGCCGAGTATGAGGACCCTGAGCCGTCGAAACCCGCCACCCCCAGACCCTAAACCCAGAAGCTTAAACCCTAGACTGTCAAATCCGACTCCCAAAGTCCTTAAGCCCTAAATCCTGAAAACCCCCACACCTCCTCAACCACCCCATAGCCCTAAAACTTCCGAAAAACCCTCCTACTGTACCCTGAAGCCAAACGCTGAACCCTAATGTTAAAACCTTCAGTCGCTGAGACCAGCAAACCCCTAAACTTGTAAACACATAAATCCGGAGCGCCCTAAACTCTAATCCTTCAACCCTCACTCCTCAAAGCCCTAAATCTTCGCCCCCCAAACCTTCAGCCCTAAAACCCCCTTACAGCCCCCCAAAACCCTAAACCCTAAACCCTAAACCAAACCTTACTTCCTAAAGCGCGAAAAGCCCGTGAGTCCCCAATCCGCCACACCTGAAACTCCTGGATCAAGGAGCCCCCCCTCCCCCCCCNCCCCCCCCCCCAAAAAAAAAACTCCTAAAGCCCTTGTTATTTCTATGATTCTTAGTATCAGTAGTATTAGTATTACTGTTATTCTTACTAGTCTTCGAATTTGTATTAGTCCCTCCCCAACAAAAAACTCCCTAAACCCTAAACCCCAAAAATTTAGAAAATCCTGATGCCCCTGAAACCCAGGAGCCTCGATCGGGATGGCACCATCAAGCTTGGCCTTGCTCAGCTGCCTGGGACCTACGTTTCAGGGTTTAGTGTTTTGGGGTCTTGGAGTGTTCTGTCAGGGTTGAGGAGTTTAGGGTTTAGGGGGGTTTAGGAGTTTAGGGTTTAGGGGTGTGTTCTATAGGGGAGTTTGGGTTTTAGTGGGTCCCCAAACTTCGTGTTCTGTGAAGGTTTCTATTGCGGTTTGTTTGTAGGGGCTGAAGGGGTTTGGGGTTTAGAGGTTGAGGGCTTGGGGCGTGTAAAAGGATTCCATAAAGGTTTCTGTGAGGGTTCCGAACGGGTTCGATAAGTATTTCCTATAAGGGTTTCACAAGAGTTTCTATCAGTGTTTAGGGATTAGCCTTAACCCTAGAACCTAAACTTTCAAGACTTTCGTTTGTTGGTGCATCACATATGAGAGTACCAAATCTCGCAGCAGGGTCCAGGCAAGCCCGAATCAACTCGTGAACACCTCAACGGTCTGCAACAGAGTCTAGGAATTAGCATACTTCCCGATGGGCATCTTCATGAAGCACTTGGATCCCTGGGTGAGGTGGGGTGGAAGATCAACCTTGAGCTGTAAGCCCCTAAAGCCGAATTCCGATAGCCCCAAACTGAAAAGCCTAGAAAAGTCAGCACAACTTAAAGCAAACCCTGAACCCCCTTGACCCTACAACCCACTGTAAACCCTACAGTGTCTCAACATGCTTGTACAGGAAGTCGGCTGGGCGAATCTAATTGTTCCAAGCTTTGTTGTATGGCAGCTTTGGTGAAGAGTCATGTTATGCTTCTTAAAACGGAATGTGGGTATCTAGAGTGTAACAGAAACCCCCAGATTCTCATCCTGACCATCGTCATTGAGGTGCCGTGCAGCGGGCGATGACACCGGCCTTGTCCAAATCAGCTCGGAACTCAGAGGTTCACGGTTTGGGGTTTAGGGGTTTACAGCTTAGAGTTCAGGGTTCAAGGGTTTAGGGTTTAAGTGTTTAGGGGGTTTAGCGGATTAGGGTTTAGGGTTTAGCGAGGGAGCCCCAACAACTCAACCAAAGCGATTGGTCTTCGGTTCAGTGTCCAGGGAACTGAACCCAAACCCCTGAACCACGAACATGAAGCGATGAAACGGTTTAGGGTTTAGGGTTTAGGCCCTAAGCCCTAAACCCTAAACCCTAAACCGGAAGCAGTAAATCATCCTTAATCCACGTTCCAACTCTCTGATTCTCACTATACAGAATGGATATGCATGAACCTGCACGGTAGCAGCAGGGAAGTCGAGAAGCGAACAGCTAGGTGAAGTATGCAAATATCAGCTCCGACATGTACAACACCTATGGAAAGTTGTATACGTTGCATACCAACGTACCACATGCATACATATGCACACGGACCTGGTGTTGTGTGTTTCGTGCTTTGATTGCAAGGACAGCCACTAGCTTTGTTGGCGGTGGATTTTGACCTCGGCCCAGTCCTAAGGGTTTTGGGTTTGGTGATTCGGGGGTTAGGGTCACGAGATTTAGGAACTCAGCTTGCTTGAAGCGTCTGGCCATAACTATGGGGAAAATAGAGTCCCTAAGCCATACTAAAGTTTAGGGAGCAACGACATTTGCAAGTTTTGCCGCCTTTGGGTCAAAAAACTCAATCCCTGCGGCCCCCAAAGCCCCTAACCGTGATACCCAAACCCTGATACCCCAAACGCCAAATCCTGAAACCCTGCAGCACCCTGGCACCGCAATCCTATGACTGAAACCCCAGGCTTCAACAGAAGTCTCAGCCTTAAATGGCCAAAGCCGTACAGCCGTAGTGCCAAGAATCGGAATGCCCCTGCTTGGTTCCGAAACCTGAATCAAGGACCCAAGTCGTGGTTGAGCAAGGCCGGATCAGGGCTGCTACTGTGGTTAGTGTGTTGAAATTTAGAGGTTACGGCGTAGGGTTTATGATCGTTTTAGGGATTTTGTTTTTGGGTTTGATAGAGGTTGTACACAGGTTATAAGAGGGTTTGGGGTGTCGGGCTTTGGCGGTTAAGTGTTTTCGGTTGAGGGTTCAGGCGAGGTTTGGGCATTAGGCTGTCCGGCCTTTTGTTGGTTGAGGGTCTTAGGTTGGGGTATTGGGGTTGTTGTTTTGGTAAAGGCTTTGCGGGTCTGAGACTGGTGTTTAGGAAGTTTAGGATTTGTCTTGGTTGGGGCTTACAGGGTTTGTGTACTCGGGCTTGGAGTTTAGGATTCAGGAGTGAGGGTATTGAGTTCCAAACCCTAAACCCCTAAACCCTAAACTGTTTAGTCCGGACTTTCTTTAAAACAGCAAGAGAATGTATAGCTAGATGGGAGTTTGAGATCTACGGCTGCTTTCGGGAGTAGTTGTTTTTTTTCGGGAGTGTGCGTGTGTGTGTGTGTCTACATATATATATATATATATATATCTGTGTGTGTGTGGGGGATGGATCTATGTGGGTTTTTGGCTTAGGGATTAGGGTTTAGGATTTAGGGCACTCTATGCTGTGCAGCATTACGCTGTGTTCTACAAGCTCTACATAACTGTGCCCGTATGGTCCCTGTGCTACTTGTGGTATTGTAGGGCCTGGCGGCACGGGCCGGCATGGCCGTCACTGTCCATCAGGATTCTCGCTGCGAAGACTGCTTTTAATGGCTTCGGGTGTGGACTTGGGCCCGGCGGGCGAGCATCATGAGCATCAGCTGGGGGGTCTGTGGGCCATTGGGGTATATAAGATGCACGGGTTCACAGTCAGAGAGGTNACCGGCGGGCCGGGGGTGCGCCCCAAGCCGCAATGCCGGGAGGGGTGTGTGGTACGTGGGGGGGTGCGGGGTGG
The DNA here is from genome assembly GCA_003297005.1 of Symbiodinium sp. clade A Y106. NCBI lineage: Eukaryota > Dinophyceae > Suessiales > Symbiodiniaceae > Symbiodinium > Symbiodinium sp. clade A. The sequence goes on from BGNK01001951.1 coordinate 19,911, forward strand.
GTAGTCTTCCGGGCTGCTGCTCTCCCGCCCTGAAGCCTGCCCACCACAGACCCCCCAATGGCCCACACACACCCCAGCTGATGCTCATGATGCTCGCCCGCCGGGCCCCCAGGTCCACACACGAAGAGCGTTTTGAACGACAAACACCGTCGAAACAAGGCATGCTGGGAACACACGAAAACCTCGATATTTACAGCGTTTTCGCTTCTTTCCAAAGCGATAAAAAAGGCGCAAGTGACCGAGATAGCCACGCGAAACGCGGTCGTCCCAGCGCTCGGTCCTGAAGCTGTATACCCATGGGCACACAAAACCGCTAAAGAACCCAGGACAGACGTGCGATGAAGCGGGTCGGCGGCATTGGTGCCGCCCCGGGAAAGCTAAAGCTTTAGGCTAGCGCGCAAAGCGCTGGACCATGACGGCCATGCCGGATTTAAGGGCTGCGCCAGGTGCGGGCAGCGCGAGTTTGTGCACCGGGCAGTAGTCCCTCCCATCTTGGCCCCCCAAAAGCCTGCATCATGAGCATCAGCTGGAAGCCCTGGGCTAGTCTAGGCGCGCCGAGCCCCGCTGATGCTCATGATGCGCGCGCC